>CM076575.1:483637418-483650262 GCA_034641835.2 Pinus albicaulis
TCTTTGGATATTGTGAAGATTCCAAAGGATATAGATTGTATAACCCATCCTCAAAGAAGTTTGTGATAAGCAGAGACGTGCAATTCATTGAAGAGGAAGCATGGGATGGAAGCATTGAGAAAACAGTTAATGTTAAAAGTTGGTTGTCTCATGATGAAGATGAGGAAGATACGGTTGAAGATAACACCTCATCGGTAGCACAACCTCCACCAACACAAGGACAGCAAGGGACACCTCAAGCGGGAGTAAGAACACCCTTGAGAAGAAATGAGAGTGCTTCTCCAAGCGCACCACATGGAGCAGAATTGAGTGCTTCTTCAAGCACAAGTACACCAAATGAAAGAGGAACAAGATTCAAAAATTGAAATGAGATTTATGAGCAGGAAGCGGCAAATGAAGGTATGAACTCCTTATTTGCTTTGTATTGTCATGTTGATGATCCTATTCATTTTGAAGATGCCATAAAAGATAGAAAATGGATAGAAGCTATGGATGAAGAAATTAATGCCATAGAGAAGAACAAAACATGGGAGTTGGTTGATCTCCCTGAAGGTAAAAAAGTCATTGGAGTTAAATGGGTCTACAAGACCAAAATTAATGTTGAAGGTAAGATAGAAAGACACAAGGCCAGACTTGTTGTCAAGGGATATGAGCGACAGCTTGGAAGAGACTATGAAGAAACTTTTGCACCAGTTGCAAGAATGGAGACAGTGAGAGCAGTGTTGTCCATCGCAGCATAGAAAAAATGTAAAGTATACCAGATGGATGTAAAATCCACTTTCTTAAATGGAGTTTTAATGGAAGAGGTATATGTGAAACAACCTCTCGGCTATGAGAAAAAGGGCGAAGAACACAAAGTGTGCAGATTGAAGAAAGCTCTTTATGGGCTAAAGCAAGCACCAAGAGCATGGTACAGTATGATAGATTCCTATCTACTGGAAAAGGGGTTTGAAAAATGTGATGGAGAACCCACATTATACATCAAAGAAAAATATGGTAAGATGCTCATTGTTGTGTTATATGTTGATGATGTAATATTCACAGGTAATGATGATTACCTCAGTGAAAATTTTAAAACAGTCATGAAAGAAGAATTTGAAATGACTGGCATGGGAATGTTGAGATACTTCTTAGGAATGGAAGTAGAACAGAATGAAAATGAGATTTTTATCTCACAAGCAAAGTATGTGAATCAAGTTTTGGAAAGATTTAATATGTAGGAGTGCAAAGCTGCAATTACTCCCACAGTAATGGGATTAAAGTTGAGTAAATATGACAGCAGCAAGGATTTTGATCCAAGTTTGTATAAAAGCATAGTTGGCAGCCTCATGTATTTGATTGCAATTAGGCCAGATATTATGCATGTTGTAAGTTTGATCTCCAGGTTTATGGAAAGGCCAAAAGAAGCACATTGGCAAGCAGCGAAGAGAATTCTGAGGTATGTTAAAGGAACTAAAAGTTATGGTCTTTTATATACTACTTCAGAAAATTCAAAATTAATTGGATACACTGACAGTGATTAGGCTGGAAGTGTAGATGATCAGAAAAGCACGTCCGGTTATGTATTTCATATGGTTTCAGGAGCCATTTCATGGGCTTCTAAGAAACAGCCTATTGTAGCGTTATCTACAGCAGAGGCAGAGTATGTGGCAGCTATAGCAGCAGCATGTCAAGCAGTTTGGATGAGAAGAATGTTGATGAATTTGTGTCAAGAACGGGTAAAGGGCACAGTGATATATTGTGACAATAGCTCAGCTATTGCATTATCAAAGAATTTTGTGTTTCACAAGAGAACGAAGCACATCGATGCTAAGTTTCACTATATCAGAGAATTGGTGAACAATGGAGAAATCGTTTTCAAACATTGTAGAACAGAGGAGAAATATGCAAACATTTTGATAAAGCCATTGGGGCAGAAGACTCTTGAATATTTAAGAAAATGCTTGGGTATGACTGATAACCCAGCAACTGACTTTAAGGGGGAGTGTTGAAAATATTAAAGTCACCTGCGTACCCTGAGCAGGTAGAAACAGAGTACAAGGGGCAGAAGGTTGAGTGCATAGCATTGTACATTCCTCTTAAATGGAGAAAACCGTAAGGATGGAATTAATGTTTGATGGGTAGCAGCCGAGTTTGCAGAGGAGAAGTTAATTTTGTTATGGGCATAGCCGCATTTGTAGAAGGATTGAAGACTTTCGTGGTTCGACCACGCAAGAGCAGAGTTTTATTAAAGAGAAGTCTTTTTGGGCTTTTAAGCCCTCAACAACCAAATATGAAGAATTTTGTTTAAACGGCAAAGTCCTTTTAAAATTTTGAATGAGACATGTGATAGTGGTCCCTACCACTTCACTGTCGATCGCAATCGCAAGTTTTAAGTTAAGTGTCTTGTTGATATGGATTATTCCGATGCGATGCGATGCAATCACAATCGCAATCGCAAATCGCAAAAGAAACATTTTCCGCCATATGTATGTTTCGCCGATTGAGAGTTTGCGATGTGATGCGATGTGGTCCCACGTTAATCGCAATCACTCGTCGCAAAGTGTTATCCGCCATATGATTATGTTCCGCTAAATGTTTGCGATGTGATGCAATCGCAATCGCAACATCGCAAGTTCATTTGTCAAGCCATTCCGCCATTTGATTTTTCGCCGATGCGATTGTCGCAATCGCAAAGTCCAAAAGATCTGTCCGCCAAGTTAATTGTTCCACTGATCGCAATCGCTCAATCGCAAGTTTGTTTTTCGCACATAGTTGTTTTGCCGATCGCCGATTGCGAAGTGGGCTCCACTCGTATATCGCGCATATAAAGTTTTTAGGTTAAAGTTTGTGTTCGGCAATGTATTTTCATTTTATTTTGTTTTATGTTTTTATTCCACCACGCCATATAAAAGCATTGCATTTTATTGCATTGCATAGTAAGAGATTATTGTATTGTTGTGTTGTATCGCTGTGTAAGTCCGCAGGCATAGAAAAACTCAGTGAAACATAACAGAGCACTGTTTGTGCTTTTTGAGAGACAAAGAAAGTTTGAGAGCACTGCGTCTGTAGCAGTCAATCATATTTTGTGAATCCCACTTCAGTGGATGAATGTTGTAATAGTTTTTTTTGTTCTGTTAATGAAATAGAATAAAAGTTTTATTCTGCAATCTCTGTCCATTTATTCTCTGTGTTAGAAGAAGAGTATTATTCTCTCAGTTATTGTTCTGGAATTCTCAGAAATTTCAACATAATTTATGAGATGGAAACACCAACTGTGAGTTGGATATAGAATTTATGAGGGAGAAACACAACCTGTGAGATGGTTACAGAAACGACAGCTCAAATAAACCCACACAAACCTGACCTCTGAACCTTCCTCTGACATCTTCTATCAACTTTTCTGCATGTCATCTTACCTCCGTTGTGGCTGCAAACAACGATTAAAAAAGAAACAGGCTCTACCGCCATTTCATGATATATAAATGATACATACACCCGAAAATAACAAATCCATGGAAGAAAATGTGTGCCGGTTGAAACAAAAGCATCTGTTGTCTCATCTTCTTCCTCAACAGCTACCCTGTTGCAAATCGAAGTTTATTTCAAATCATTAGCTAGGCTAAAACCAATAATCAAGAATTTCCAATTAAATTAAAAGAAAATATGTTTTACCTGAAATCACCATCTCTAGAAATTTAAATGTCCTTGGGACTGAAGGAAATAACAATAAACCCCTTGCAATTTGCTAGAGCATCAATAACTGAAACGAGAAACAACAACGTTTACAGTTTAACTCTTTCAAAGTCATTTAAATAGCAAAAATTTGGCTCACCAAGTAGAAAATCACTGAATAACCAAGTTAGTATGATAATTACCGAATGACAGAGTTGAGGCCAACGACATTTTATGCTTAGGGGAGTGGTTATTATCTTTTAAAAATAAAATAGCCTGAGCAAACGATGCAGGCACATGACTAAAAAAATGAAGAGAAACAAAAGTTTAACCCTCTACCGCTAAATCACACATCTTAGAAATACTTTAATCATCAATTCCATTTCAAGCTAACCTTTAGGTTTCATAATCATTTTTAATGAAATTTGGCTGAACATTTTTGAGGTCATTTAATAAACCCAATTAGTAAGACTTTGTAAGTGGGTTAACCAAATGTTCTACAGGGTTAGCGGTTTTACCCAAACAGAGAATAATGAGTGTGACAGGATGGACTGAATCAAATGACTATACGAATCAACATTCCCTGACATTGCAGACCACTTTAAAATAAGAAAGAAAGGAACGCATAGACTCTTCTTCCTTTTGAACACCAAAATAAAGGGAAACATTCTTTGACCTCTCTCCTGCAATTCCACGCGCACACCATTTATGAATGGGAGAGAGACACATAAAAGCGCCAACTCAAATAAAACCAAAATAAACCTGAGCTCGGAAGCTTCTGCTGTTATCGAGGAAGCTACTTCCTCGATGTCAAACCCTCTTTTGTAAATTGTTTTCATTCATTATGGTCCAGGTCAAAACCAATTAGCAAGCAACTACCAACGAATTTAAATGTTGAGGTAACACCATAAAACAAATATTAGCGCCAAACATTCTGTACATGGTTATAGTAGTAAAAACTATGTAAAAAAAAACCAAACAAACAAAGACGTATATATGTTCCTCCACTCCAATGAATAATTTCATAGAAATCCAAAATCACTAGACATCCTGCGTAAAAAATAAAAAACAGTGCAAACATACGGGGTTAGCTGTTTAATGAAACAAACATGGACAGAATGTGCCTATAGCTTATTCGATTCAAGGTTAAGAACGAGGACGAGGGTTGTCCTGGTTTCGATTCAGGGTTAAGAACGAGGCCGAAGGTTGTCCTAATTAAATTCAATTCAAGATTAAGAATGAGGCTGCAGGTTGTCCTGTGCCAATCACATACATTAAACCAATCATGGACCTGCTTACTTTAAATATGCATAATAATTACCATTCTTCATCCTTAATCCTTCATGTCATCTCCTTAAATTCACTGTAAACCGAACTACATACTAGACCACCTTTCATAGAGGGACATATACATAAACAAGCCAGTCTTCTCGTGTCATCTTCTTCCTCACTGGGAAACCCTCCGCTGTACCTGTTGCACATCATAATTCATATTAGATCATGTTCAAATATCTCTATGCTTACCTGACAGCGTCCATTTAAAAACATACTACTCGTAAAATCATCTTCTCCTCTTGTCAATAAAATCCAAGACAAACAATGCAAACTTTGAAGAGAAAAATTAAAAAAAAAGAAAGATCAACCAAAATAACCACTCATGGTACTTGAAACAAATAGGAAAAATCATTTTCAAAATAGCAATAAAACACAACATGCATGGCCATCCAATATGGACAGGAATCGAGCCAAGCCAAACCAACGCAATTCAGAGCAGAAGCAGACAAGAAGATGAGACGAGTCCTGAAAGTAAGAGCAGCGGATATGAATTTCAAAACGAAACCACTCCTAAGTTCTAACTACCTGTATTAGTGGTTTTCAGACCAGAAAATGGTTTTTAAGAATTTGAATCCCACAAGCTGTGACGACCAATTAACCCGTAAAATTCGATCCCTACAGGGGCATTCCACGAAAATTTGAATTCCTCGACCACAAGGGGTGTTGATAGAACTTGAATCTTTATAAGAAAATATTCCTCCTACACAATGCAATCATGAAAGCATTTTCACGTGGACCATTCATTTTACTGTAAAACAGTAAAATTTTATGTTTTAAATTGGTTAGTTTTTAGTTTTTAAAATTTATATTTTAAATAATAATATTTAAGTTACAAAAATAGTCAAATTTCATTTTATATTATTCCATCTAGGATAAAAATATTCACTCTAAAAAAAATGTAAATAAAGTTTTTATTTTAGTATAAATTATTTATTTTAATATATATTTGCAAAAAGTTATATTATTTAAATTTTTGTAATATAAATAAATACAATTTAATTATTTAAATAATAATGTTTTTTTTAAGTATAATTTATTTATTTTAATATATATTTGCAAAAAGTTATATTATTTTAATTTTTTTAATATAAATAGATACAATTTAATTATTTAAATAATATTATTATTTTTTAAATATTTATAAAAATTTAACATATATATATTTCTTACTCTCTCTGTAATCTTAATAATCGACATTGATTAGACTGCACTTATCTTTTTATCTCCCATTTATTGAAACACTTTAATATTATTTGCAATTTTTTTTTTTTTAATATTATTCGCAGGTCTGTGTTTCAATCAAATGGTTGTGAATATGTAGGGAACATGCTCTCCCTCTAACCATTCTTACTGAGTAAATAGATGGGAGTTGTGTGAAATCTCATTTTTTTTCTCTTTCTTGATTAAAGAGTAGTTACATTGCGGTTTGTGTGAGTTGTCTAAAATTTATTTTCTCTCTCTCCTTGATTCAGAGTATGTACATTGGTTTTTTTTGTTTTTGTTTTTTTTTTTTTTAAAGTATTTACAGTTGGCCTTTTTACTTATTAAAAGTGTTTACATTTAGGTTTTATCAAGTAAGAGTATTTACATTTGGGTTTTCTCCAGGATAAGAGTGTTTTTATATAAATTAAATAATTTAGTATAAATATATTTATTTTATGATATTATTTCAAATTTAAAGATATAAAATTATGAAATTTAATTTAATTATATTTTTATGAATTAAATATATATATATTTCATTAAAAAATTATAAATTTTATTACTTTACTATAATTTATTAATATTATATATTAAAAAATTTATAATTGATAAAATATAAATCCAAAAATCCATAACTAGTTTTATAATTAAAATATTTTTCATTTATTTTATTTTAAATTATTTTTTATAATATTTTCAACTTTTATATTATTTTTTAATTAAATTAAAATATATATATATATACTTTAAAAAATTAATATTATTAATATTATTAAAAATATTCTATAAAATTAAATCTCTATCATTAATCTATTAATTATTGATAATTAATTTAAAATTTTGGGCGTTACACTATTGTATTTTTAATTGCAGAAAATTGTTGTTTGAGACTTGTGGGAACAAGAAGGCTTCACACCACCAGAGAAGGCTCCACAGCATGTGGCATTGGTTACCAAGTTAGCCCAGTTCCATGTGAAGAATGATGGGATGAGTCGTTGATTTGTCAAAGAGCGGTGAGCTACATTGAACAGAGGATTGGTTGAAATAAGAGTCATGTTACAGATCCAAACTACAGTTAGTAATATGATCGATGAGGGATCACAGGGAAACGATTCTATGCATGAAGAGTGGTTTTGGCATTGACTTACATATTCCCAAAAACTAGAGAAGTGTTGGAGCAATTAGTGAATTGTAAGCAGAGCTCTGGCACCACTACAAGAAGATCCGGTAGCACTTCAGGAAGTTCTGGTAACTATTGTTTGTAATCTGTAATAATTTTTTTCCTTCGATAAAGTCTGGTTTCTGAGGTTGTATGAGTCTATCGATATGTTGAAAAGAGGCTACAAATACAGAGTTTAATAATAAACTGATGAATTAGTGACTAAGCAAAATTGAATGAGTTTCAAAGAACCCTGTAAGAAAGTTTTCTTCGCTATTACAGGAACTTCTTACAACCAAAGTGTGAAGTGTGAGGTTTATGATAGTAAGAATAGCTGATAACATTGATAGCCTACCGGCATCAAAACTCTATCTCTACGGGAAAAAATACTTATGAAAGAACAAAATGAGATGCAGTATATTTATTTTCCCTATGAAGGAACAGAATGACATGTAGTATACAGAATAGATTATCTATATAACCATCGATAAACATCTAACATAAACAAAATTCTAATCTAATTAGTTTGCTAAAATTTCTACCAACACATTTTTAAATATTCATTTTAACTAATTAGTTTAAATATTTATTTTAACTAACTAGTTTAAAAGAAAAAGAAAAATGATTAACAAGTAGAATAGCCATATATAGCAAGTGGGTAGTTTTTTTGATAATTATTTGACAAAAAAATATGTAAGAATGTGTATTTATCTTTTCAAATAAGTTTCTCTTCTCTCCTCTAAAATGCAATTTTATTTGAAATCTTTTACAAAACAAAGATCCAAAATAAATTGAGCTATACAGCCATTTTCATTATATATAATTAATTTAGGTGACCTAAACAAACCAACCTAAAACATTCAATGTCTCATGTTCTTCTTCAATAGTAAACCTTCTTTTCTAACCTATTGCAAATCAAAATTCATTTCAAATTATTACCTAAACCAAAATCAATAACCCAAACTTTTAAAAAAAAAAATTAACTTTATCTAAAATGACCAATAAATTGAATTGATCTTAAGTCTCAAATTGAAATAATAGTAAAATTAGTATACTTCATTATGAAATAATAAATAAAAACTTTAAAATATCACTAAAATAATACAATAAATAAGAGAATTTCACATATAAAAATATAATAATAAAACAACTCTTACAACTCTACATACTAAATTCACTAAACAAAATCATCTGTTACACTCCACCACTCCCCTGACTCCAATGGAATTCCCCTCTGCCCATCCATCTTAGGTTCTACAGTATATCCTCCAACAAAATGAAAAAACAATAGAACAACACACAAAATTTAATTAAAAAATAAAAAAACTTTCAAATAACGTAGACACCGTAAAAATGTAAAGTTAAGTTAACACTAGAACATGAAATCACCCAACCCACAACTATGTAACCTTGCTTCAGCGATCACGTTCAAATCATATTTTGTGAAATTCAATGAAACAGATTTTATAAAAGTATTTCCCCATTAATCAGGATTTTTAAGGGTTCACCCATCATATTTTGTGAAATTCAATGAAACAGATCTTATAGAAATATTCCCCCATTAATCAAGGTTTTTAGGATTAGCCCCATCTTCTACAAGATTAGGGGTTTACCTAAAAGTACCGAAAAAATAAAGCGAAGTTCTGTAAAAACAACCATTCATTGAAATTGCAGGTACTGCGCCACCTTCACACAAAACAAAAAGTAAAAGAAAAGAGCTCTCTCTTTCACCACCGTGATGATATCATCTATAAATTCTCTTCAATAATTTCATTCACAAAAAAGGTGAGAAAATACCTCATGCTCTCTGCTTCTTCGTAGAGACCAAAATAAGCACTCCTCATCCTAAATAAGCATTCCTCATCCTCCCTCCTGCAAGACAGAGGTGAGAAAATACCTCATGTTCTCTGCTTCTTCGTAGAGACCAAAATAAGCATTCCTCATCCTCCCTCCTGCAAATAATTTATGAAACAGAAACACCACTTGTCAGATTGATATAGAATTTCTGAGACGAAAACAAACTTGTGAGACGGTTACAGAAACCACAACTCAAATAAACCCACACAAACCCTCCGAAGCTTCCTCTGTCATCTTCTATTGACTTTTCTGCATATCATCTTACCTCCGTTGTGACTACAAACAAAGATTATAAAAGAAACAGGCTCTGCGGCCATTTCATGATATATAAATGATACATACGCTCCAAAAAAACAAATCTATGGAAAAATTATGTGCCTCTGAGGTTGAAACAAAAGCATCTGTTGTCTGATCTTCTTCCTCAACAGCGAACCTGTTGCAAATCAGAGTTTATTTCAAATAATTAGATAGGCCAAAACCAATAATCAAGATTTTCCAATGAAATTAAAGGCAAATTAGCTTTACCTAGAATGACCATCTCTATGAATTGAAATGCCCTTGGGGCCGAAAGAAAAAAACAGTAAACCCTTGCAATTGGTTAGAGCTTCAATAACTAAAACGAGAAACAGCGGTTTTTACAGTTTAAGCTCTTCCAGAGTCATTTAAATTTTTAGCAAAAATTTGAGGAACAAATATCTCACCAAGTAGAAAATTACTGAAAAACAGAGTTGGTATGAGAATTACCGAATGACAGAGTCGAGGCGAACGATATTCTCAGCTTAGGGGAGTAGTTATTATCTTTTAAAAACTAAGATGCAGACACACAACTAATAAAAAGAAGAATCAAAATGTTAACCCTCCACCACTAAATCACACATCGCAGAAATATTTTAATCATCAATACCACTTCTAGCTAACCTTTAGCTTTCACAATCTTTTTTAATGAAATTTTGCTGAGCAGATTGCTAGGTCATATATTATGCCCGATTAACAAAACATTTTAAGCGGGTTAACCCAATGTTCTACAGGGTTGGCGGTTTTACCCAAACGGCGAGCAATCAAAATATGGCTGTACGAACCAACATTCCGTGACAATGAACACCACTCTCCAAAATAAGAAAGAAATGACCGCAACCCTCTTTTTTTACACTGTTTTCATTCATTATCAAACCAATTAGCAAGCAACTGCAGAAGAATTTACATTCTCAGGTAACACTATAAAACAAATATTAGAGCTCCATATCGACAAGGGGCTAAACATTCTGCACATGCTAATACTTGCTTCTTAGTAAAAACTATGAAAATAAATACATGAAAAAAAAACCGTACACACGTTCCTCAATTCAATTGAATAATTTCACAGAAATCCGAAATCACTGGACATCTGCAGCAAAAGTAAAACAACGCATACCTACTGTCCGGGTTAGGTGTTTACAGAAACCAAGAACGAAACAGAGATAGACAGAATGTGCGTATCTAGCTGATTCGATTCAAGGTTAAGAATGAGGCCGAAGGCTGTCCTGTGCCAATCAAAAACATTAAACCAATTATGGATTTACTTGCATGATGTTTAATAATTATCATTCTTCATTCTTAATCCTTCATGTCATCTCCCTAAATTCACTGTAAACCAAACCATTTAGCAGACCATCTCTGACATAGGAACATATATAAAAACAAACCAGTCTTCTCCAGTCATCTTCTTCCTTACTGGCAAACCCTTCTCTGTACCTGTTGCACATCCGAATTCATCATGTTCAAATATCTATATGCTTACTCGACAGCGTCCAACTAAAATCATACTGGCTAGTCAATTCATAGAAATCGAAGATAACCGGTTTTATCTTCTCCTCTAGTCAATAAAATCCAAGATAAACAATGCAAACTCGAAGAAAAAAATAAAAGAAATAAAGATCAACAAAAACAACCACTCAAATTAATCAAACAAATAGAAAATACAACTAAAAAACGACTGTAAAACACAACATGCATGGCCATGCAATATGGACAAGAAACGAGCCAAGCCAAAACAATGCAATTCACAGTAGAGAAGAAGATAAAACGAAAATGAGAGCATGTTGGTCTGAGAATGCTTTTATACATCCCCTCCCTCTTTTCAAACGGCAACAAGCGAACTGGGAGCTTTTTTGGTAGGGAGCGGATAAGAATTTGAAAACCACACCACTCCTAACCACCACTATTAGTGCTTTTCACACTTTTTTTTTTTGGAATTTTAATCTAACGGGCGCAACGGCTAATTAGTAAAATTCCATTGCTATCGGGCATTCCATGAACTTCCATGAAGATTTGAATTATTCCCTCTACCAAAAGGAATCGGGTGTTGACAGAACCTGAATCTTCATGCGAAAATATGGCTCCCTACAAAGTTTAGTCATGAAAATATTTTCACGTGGGCGTTTTTGAGTTTTTAAAATTTATATTCTAAATAATAATATTTGAGATACAAAAGTGGTCAAATTCCATTTTATATTAGTCAATATATTATCAATATTATCTTCATTAATTCACAATAGAAAAATTATTCACAAAAAAACTAAATAAAGTTTTTATTAAATTACTTATATATATATAATATATTATATTTATCTAAATAAATAAAATTTAAATTATTATTTAAATAAAATTTTATTTTTCTTATATAAAATTTTTATAAATATTTTAAAATAATAAATAAAATAAAAATATATATTTAAAATAAATACATTCACTTTAGTTTTGGGAGGAAAAAATCATCTTCCCTCACTATTATGTAAAGGTTTCCCTACCTTGGACAGTATTGGTTGAAATTCCTCGCTAGTCCGCTGGCCAACTGGCCTCCTGTAACGAGACACGGGTTTGATCTTTCGATTTCATTCGGATCAAGCTCCGATAGTCGAACCAAATAGACGGGAGAACCCTTCAAGTGGGCCCGCCCATAGTCCATTACATTGAAAATTAAAAAAAAAAAACATAGACAACATTTATCTTCCCATTTACTGAAGCGCCACTAATGTTAGCAGGTCGATCTTTCAATTAAATGTACGGAGGGAACATAGAGGTTCGTTGTGTGAAATCGCATTAAGTTTCTTTAAAAACAAAGAAATAATATTTATTTATTTTTAAATAAAAAAATTAATCATAGAGATTTATTTGCATTTTATTATGAAAATTTTAATTTATAAATAAATTTTATTATAATACCCTAATGTTTTAATACTTTTATAAAACATTATCCAAAAATCTCTAATTCCTTTTATAATTAAAATAATATATATATATATATATATATTATTTTAATTTAATTTTATATTTATTTTACTTAAATTGAAAAATAAAATAACAAAATATAATTACTTATAAAATAAAATAAAATTTTCTATTTTTAATTAATATTGATGATGGTTGCCTTAGTTAAGACTAATGTGGTCTATAGGATTTTAAGAAAGGAGAAAGAATATAAGTTTGATTCTTCAAAATCTTGTTTCTATGGTAAAAGAAAAGGGAAATAAGTGCTCCAAGATAGCTATAGGTGGATGGCTATATTGAGGTGTTTACGATGTTGTTGATAATGTTTATGGATTGTAGTTGCCCCAAAAGGTGCAAAGAGAGGCCGATAGAATTTTTAAATCGTAGGGT
>CM076575.1:483650362-483799445 GCA_034641835.2 Pinus albicaulis
TCTTCTTGTCTTGTACTAGCATGGGACTCACCCAATCAGACTCTTCTACTGGCTCTATGATGAATGCAACAACCATCTCATTCAACTATTCCTTTACCTTCTGCTTATATAATTTTGGATTCAATCTGTATGGGCATTGATTTACCCGGCATGCATGAGGTTTCAAAGTGATCTTCATGACTCCCAGGTCCCTAATTAATTCTTTCAATTCTGAGAACTTTGTAGGGAACAAGTCTTGATACTCTTTCAGTAGTTCAAAAACCTTTCCTACTGTGTCATCATCCCAATAATCTCTAATATTTGCCAACTTTTGTTGCTCTTCAGATCCAATATTCACCTGCCGAATCTTTAGAGGTTTTGTGACATCTAGTGAAATTATAAATGGCCTAGAAACTGCGCGTTGTCCCTCAGATTCCTAAATTATAATATATCTTGGATATTCTTCAATTTCTTCAATCGTCATATTTCTACAATTCACAATATCCTTCATCTGTGCATCCCATGCTGGCGAAACACACTCTATCATTGGCTTTGATGTGTCAAAGATAATTTCTTCAATGCTATGAAATGCTTTACAAATCTTGTCAAACCCACTCTCAAAGTTGAATGTTAGAATGAAACTCTCTGTCAGTGCAGACCATTCACTAGTACCTCGGAACAACTCTGTCTCTAGATACCAATTAGTAGGTACCTTTCCGAATGCATGAATGAACATGTGGACCCATTAATGTCTCGATTCTACGCACAATGCCTGAATCCATTTAGCCAAATGTCTGTGAGGATTATACTTTCCAGAGTATATGTCTTCCATTCTGATTGTTGGAATTCAAAGCGTAATCTCATCATTCACGTGCATTCATCCGAGTTTCCCATGTTTTCTTTATGACTCTCCCACCATTGTGTTGGAGTAGTGTGTATTTTGAGATCGAAGGCATGGAATATCTATCCTTCTGGGACAATTCTTTCGAGATCTCCTAAAAACATGTTTACATCAGTTAAACCATCATAATTAGGTAATTCGAGTACCTCAAATGTTATGCATAGAAGAGATATTTTCACTTTATTGTAGCGCAACGCAGATACTTCATGGAATTGGTTCTGCCAATTTTCCAATTCTTCATTAGAATCTGATAAGAAAGAGTTGTCCTTTTCCCAATTAATACTTACATCAACCATTGGGTTGATCCAATATTCATCGCGCAAAGTCAGCTTATAGATATGGTCAATATCATCATCAACACACACAAGTTCTATGTATATTTCTCCTTCTGCAGGATCTAGGGGGATGATGACTCTGGTTCCATTGATTTCAAACTCCATTCTTATTTTCTTTAGATTTATGATACCATCCATATCAATAGCTTAGTACAACCCCAACAACGCAGGGTAAGGACCTGTATAATGCACAATTTGCATAACTTTGAAATCTACCAGCACCTTAACACCTTCAATACTGACTACGACCTGCGACAACCTTCCCAATGGAATGATTTTCTGTTTGTTTTCCATGCACATTTGAATGGTAGACCATTCAATCTTGGGTTCTCCCATGCATTGCCAGGTTTTTTTAGGTATGACATTTGCATTGGACCCCAGATCTAAAATAGCCTGATCCATCTCATGATCACCGATCTGCGTGGTCATACACATCTCTTGCCCCATCCTCTTCTTATTCTTATAGATTTTCTTGAAAAATATATGTTCTATTAACAACTGTTCCTTTTCTATGTAGTTATCTATCAGGGCCAAAAGGTTCTCTACCGCCTTTTTTTTGTGCAGTAAGTTAATGCAAGCTTGTAAAAACTATTTGATTCCTTCATCTACCCCTGCCTACTTCATGGGTCTACTTGATGTTGACGCACTTCCTTCTGTAAACCCCATTTGCGCTTTAACAAAATTCTATTTTGCGCATTGTAAATCAAACCCATATTTGTTCTCAAGTGCCTTACAATTCCAAAGGTTAGTATCCGGATTCTCTCCCCTATTTGCATAAGTAGCTACACTGCTCCTAGTGACCACATTCATGCTAGGATATTCCTCTCGGGTTTTTTCTCTGACCATCTGAATATTCTACATCAGAGTCTGCGTCTTTTTCTCCTTCATCTTAGCAATAAAAACAAGGAAATCTTCTATTACATCATTAAACTGTCTACAATAGTTGCATTATTGTCGTGTTGAATTTGGGAAATCGCACGCATAGTGACCAACATCTCTGTAGTTGTAGCAAATAACCTACCCCCTTCCTCGACCAGTTGATCCACCTCCTCTTCCTCTTCCTATGTTCTAAAATCCACCACGCCCAGAGGGGGATTTTGGTGAGGTAGGTTCAGCCTGCATTCTATATATTTAATATTTTTTCAAAATCGTGTCAAAAGTGTGATAGTGCTACTCATCATGTCCCAATGACAAGCATAATCTAAAAAATAGTTGCTTCTGCTCAAGCTGATACTTTCTGACCCTTGGACAAAAATTTGTTGTATGCAACTTGACAGATTGTGCACCATATTAGCCCAGCGACGCTCTTCAGCGGGCTAGGTCCTCCAGTGTTTACATAATAATTGAAGAAGTGAAATTAATCCCTATTATACTTGACAACTTTACATCGTATGCAGCAAATCTCTACGCACAAATATTTTCCCTTGTCTTTGTACAGATTCTGAATCTCCAGATGCATTGCTTCCAACTTACTCCAAATCTGTTGAGTTCCAAGTGCAACAGCTTTTGGTGTAGCTTCTAATTTCATCACAATCTCCACAGCCTCAACCTACGTGTCAATATTCTATTGACCCAAGGGTTGGCACATATGTGGGAGTTTCATAGCAATAAACCACTCCTTGTGTTGGGTATCATTGATAGTGAATCCAACATCTCTGATAGTGTGCTTCAGCCTCTTATCTGCCTCCCACACAAATTCATTTATCTCCTCGTGAATATCTTTAATTTATGTAACCAACTGCACATATCACTTAGGCTACTTGAATTGTTCTCTTAGGGAATCTTTCACTTCATCCAGAGTGGCATTAGGGTTTGCTTGTACATATCTGATATACCAATCCAATGCGCGAACTTGGAAAACAGCAGCTAATTGCGCATTCTTAGCATAATCATTATTAACCTGTTGAGCTTTCCATACATCATTAGTGACAAACTAAAATTTCTTAGTATCTTCATTTAAAATACCTCTGGAAGTAGGTAGCTTCATAGACACGGCCATATCTGTGCCTAGAGGAGGTGGAGATGGAGGTAGAGTGGATGATTTGTGAGATGAGTGTGATAGTGGAGTGGAAGAGATCTGAAAGATGGTCAAGGCTCCCTGATTGTTATGATTTGATGAAAATTATCCTTTGGATACTTCATCTTCTTCAGAGTGCGCAAATTCACTAGAGTTGTTAGTCTCTAGCTCGCCATCACTATCAGATCTACGCTTGAGAGGAATATAAATAAATCTTTTTTCTGGGTCTGCGTGGTAAATTCTTCCACTGTGCATAGTTGGGCCTCTTTGGGACATTCACGTAATATGTTGGCACAAAGAGCCCTGTTCACATAATAGCGTCTTCAACAATAACTTTAAAGAGCGTAGTAACTTACCTCTATGTCTCTTGCAAAATATTCTTTCTGCTTTAGAGTATGACAAAAACTGATCAATGGAAAATTCAGTCACAAATCCTCCCAAGACTCGATCGATCTAATGATCTATCATGTAGGTGATCTTATTGCTTGTATTTTCTAATTATTATATTAATTCAAGAGTCCACTTAGTGACTACACCATCCTTTGCGTAGGTATTAAATTCAGTCAATCGCGACAATCACTCATGCAGCTCAGTTGCAAAGGAACAAATTAATATCTCGTGAACTTTTTTATAGATGTACTTATGAACCCACTTTTTAAATGATATCTTAGAACTTCGATTCTCTTGGATCGCGAATTCAATAATATTTCTATCCAACCAATCTTGCAATTCATTATGCGTAGGGTGCCACAAAATTAAATCTCCCTCAAAATGATTTCCCAGTCCCAGCAATGGAACCATTTGTTGGCTTGAGCAGTCCTGACCCAGGTTCAGAGTTTATTGTGCAACCAAAAAACCCTCCAACTACTGACCCTTCCATCAATGACCTGCTTGTGCAGATCAAAGTCTCACCCAAAGCAGTATGGGGGGGTGTTGGAATGATCAAGAGATCAAGTCTCTTGTAGAAAAATGCTCAAAAATGAAGTTGCTCAGAATTGATCCAAACTAGATCGATTGGAAAGAGCTCAGAAAAAAGATCCTATAGCCGCGAACGGCACTCAAATCCGTTACCGTATGGAGAAGATATTGCATTTTGAAATCACCCATTAACTTTCAATTTTGAAAGAAATTTTTTTAATATATTGTGTTGGGATAATTTTATTTTTTATTAAGGTTTAATTAATTAATTAAATTATATATTTATTAATATTTATATGATTTTTATTAATCATATATTATATTCTTAATTATATGTTTTAATTAATTATTATAAAAAAAAAAATTAAACCTTATTAAAAAATTTAAAATTAAACCACACATATGTTATTAAAATCCAAACTATGTTAAACCCAAAATGCAATATTTCAAAAATCAAATGGCACGTTACATTTTTAAGTTCAAAGGTTAAATGGTACGTGGTGTAAGTTTTGTAACGTGGCACGTTACGTATGGTTTAAGGTAAAGTCACGTGGGTTTAAAACACGTGCAATGGAGTGGAGCGAAGGTTACGGAGGGGCTTCAGCTAGCCCCCTCCCCGTTCAATGTGACCAGCCACTAGAATTGTGGCCTTAAATAAAAAAATCAACGGATGTCATTCAAACAGTTAGGTTAGCCCAAAATTTCGCATGTGAACGCGGGATTATGAAACGGTCTAATTTAATGCTACACTAACTGTCCCGCTAAATTTGGAGTGCGACCTCCTAATTAGGCGGATTTGCCAAACTTATCTGCACTTAACTAAAGTTGGCCCACTTTTAGTGGGATTTTTGCCTAATATTGGGTCAATACTGTTTTGACCATAACTGGAGCTAGGGAAGTCCATTTGGGACGAAATTGTTTTTGATTTTGGGGTATTGAAGCATTCTAGAGATGTTGGGACAGGTTGCAAAGCCATCAGGGTGCTCTATCAGTGATTTTACCAGTGATTTTGGTTGTGGAGCCACCAGGGCCTAATGAAAGATCAGCTGTGTTGGACTATACTCATCCATTGGGGGTGAATGAATAGTCGATTTATACTGATTTCAGTCTTCTATTTCTGAATATGCAGCTAATTTTTCCTTTTGAGGCTTTCTACACAGTGTAATTCTTAATTTGAGCATTAATGAAAGAGGGAAAAGCCTAATTAGAGGCTTTTGGACCCAGCAGAGGTAGCCCAAGAGAGGGGTGAACTGCTTAAAAAAATGCTTACTGTTACGCTGTGCATTTTTGCTGTTATATTTCATATTTTTCTTCATTAAACAGTAACTTTTCATAAGTACACTTTTCCCAATCAGACTTATACAGTGAACACAACTCCTTAGTTTCACTTCAAACCACATTACTTCCTTTGCATAATACTTGAACTTGCTTATTCACACATAAAATTTTGATTAATAAATACTTTGCACATAAAAAAATACTTTCATTGATCGGATCTATTTAAGTTTTTACATTATATTTCTTTAGGCAGAGCCAGTTTGTGGGCCAGAAGCTTCTGGTTTCATCCTTTCTAGTAAAGGTTAAATAACCAGTAAAAGCCCCTACTGTCAATCTCTGTATAAGAAATACTTTGTTCTCACAATTACAGATCATATTGGTATCAGAGCTCTAGGTTTTTCTTAAGAGTTTGTGAAATTTGTGCAGGAATATTGTGTTATTCTGCAAAATTTGATGCTTACTAGGCTGAAATTGAAAAGAGGGGAAGGTCAATTGGTTAGAGAACAAGTTAATCCTCAAACAAGGAGGGCTAGGGTGCCATTATCTCCACCTTCCATTTCATCCTCATTAGCCTTAGAATCAGCCACAAACATGTCTTCCAGAGAAGGAGAAGTACATGAGGAAATGGATCCCAAGGAAGAAGAAAGAGTCTTTAGAAAAACTTTCTTGGACATGACTGAGATGGTTAGGATCCTATACCAGGAGAGAAATGATAGGATTGCTGGAGAAGGGTCTAGAAACCAAAGAGAAGAAGGAGATTCTTCAGGAGGAAAGAAAGACAAAGATGAGTCTAAGAAAGGGAATGGAGGAAATGGTGATCCACCATCTCCATCATCATCCTCTTCCTCCACATCATCCTCTTCAACTTCTGTTAATCAGTCACACAAAAAAAAAACATCTCTTAAAAATCCTTTGTTAAAGCTTGATGTGAATTTTGAGTTGTCGATGTTTAATGGTGATGTGAATGCAGAAAAATTGGATAACTGGATTAGACAGCTGGAAGTCTATCTAAGAATTCAGAATTTGCATGATGATGACACAAAAATCCAATTAGCCTCTTTGAGAATGGATGGAGTAGCTTTGGTTTGGTGGGAAGCCAAGACCAAGGAGGAAATCAAAAAGCATGGTAAGATAACTCTAACTTGGAATGAGTTTATTACTGCTATTAAGAAACAGTTTTATCCTCTTGCTCATATTCAGAAAGCAATCATGAATTAGCAAAATTTTAGGCAACTTAAGGGTCAAAATGTGCAAGATTATACCCAAGAGTTTAGAAGGAGAGCACTTCTACTTGGGGTAGACTTACAAAGTCAAGACACCTTGTTGAAATACATATGAGGTTTGCACAATTATCTGCAACATACTATTCTAATGTTTAATCCCACCAGCTTAGATGAAGTCTGTGTGCAAGCTACACATTTAGAATCTAGAGGAAAGAATACTTTGGATGAGGATAGTAATTTCAAAAACAAAGGAAAGAAGAGAGTTGAAAATTCAAGAAAAGAAAAAGGAAAGTTCTTTTGCAAGAACTGTTCAAAGACAAGTCATGATGAAGATCATTGTTGGAAGCTTCATCCTGAACTGAAACCAGAAAAATTCAAGAATAAAAACAAGACCAAAGAAAAGGAGAAAATTGTAGCAACATTTGAGCAAGACTTAGGGTCAGACTCAGGAGATGAGACAAAAAGCATAGCCATGGTTTTAAAGAACATTAAGGGGAAAGAAGTGGTGCAAGACACAATTCCTAGTTCTAGCTCTTTGAATTGTCACAAAGATACTCATGAAGAAAAGAGGAGGATAGAGCTCTTCCATGTGAGGGTAATTTCAAAACATACCAAAATTGACACACTATTTGACAGTGGGTCACAAGCGAATCTCATATCTGAAGACTTGGTCAAGCAGCTTAAACTTGAGACCATTCCACATCCGAAGCCTTATCCACTTGGATGGATATGCAAGGATGCCAATTTAAAAGTTTCAAGGAAGTGCATATTGCGCTTTGCAATAACTGCACATTTTATTGACACAGTTGAACTTGATGTGGTGCCGCTTGATATCTCAGGTATTGTTTTGGGAAGTCCTTACTTATTTGACAGGAAGGCTATATTTCATCGCCATGAAAATAAGTATCACTTGTTCAAATATGGTAAAGATTACATTGTGAGAGCTCACAAGAAGAAGCTAGAATCTTCATTACTCCATGCAATTCAATTGAAAAGACTGGTTAATTCAAGTCAAAGTCTAACTTTGTTAATGTTGAAACGACCAGATTTTGAGCATTCGCCTTTTTATGATGTTGCTAATGATTTGTCTCAGTTTGATAACAGTTTGTCTTTGAAAAAAGATGATGTTATGTTGCACAAATTACCTTTTGGGTCAGCCAATGCAGTGAATGAAGTGTCAAAGCAAAGAAGTGCAAGAAAGAAGGACACACAATTCAGCATGGGACAAATTTGGTTTCAGAATGGTAGAATTCGCCATGGGAACAGTTTGCAAGGTGAAATTTATTTTAAGTCTTCTGGGAAGTTTGATCAGTGTAGAAAATTTTTGTTTTCTGCATATTACAATTGCTGTTCTACAAATTTTAATCATTTGCATTATGACTCCGTCAATCTTAGCAATGGTTGATCAGTTGATTCCAAAGACAAATTATCATTTTCTCAAAAGCTTCATTTGATGAAATCGGGTAGATTTTAGTTATTCAAAGCTGAAAGAGTGGAGAATCAGTCTCCACATCATCATTTTCAGTAATCAGAGAGCTTTTGGGGTCCAAAAGCTTCCCATTTAGGAGGTGTGATCAGGAGATCAAGTCTCTTGTAGAAAAATCTCAAAAATGAAGTTGCTCAAAATTGATCCAAACTAGATCGATTGGAAATAGCTCAGAAAAACGATCCTGTAACCGCAAATGACACTCAAATCCATTACCGTATGGAGAAGATATTGCATTTTGAAATCGCCCAATAACTTTCAATTTTGAAAGAAATTTTTTTAATATATTGTGTTGAGATAATTTTATTTTTTATTAAGGTTTAATTAATTAATTAAATTATATATTTATTAATATTTATATGATTTTTATTAATCATATAGTATATTCTTAATTATATGTTTTAATAAATTATTAAAAAAAAAAAAAATTTAAACCTTATTAAAAATTTTAAAATTAAACCACACATGTTATTAAAATCCAAACTATGTTAAACCCAAAATGCAATATTTCAAAAATCAAATGGCACGTTACATTTTTAAGTTCAAAGGTTAAATGGTACCTGGTGTAAGTTTTGTAATGTGGCACATTACGTATGGTTTAAGGTAAAGTCACGTGGGTTTAAAACACGTGCAATGGAGTGGAGCGGAGGTTACGAAGGGGCTTCAGCTAGCCCCCTCCCCATTCAATGTGACCAACCACTAGAACTGTGGCCTTAAATAAAAAAACCAACGGATGTCGTTCAAACAGTTAGGTTAGCCCAAAATTTCGCATGTGAACGCGGGATTATGAAACGGTCTAATTTAATGCTACACTAACCGTCCCGCTAAATTTGGAGCGTTCCCTCCTAATTAGGCGGATTTGCCAAACTTATCTGCACTTAACTAAAGTTGGCCCACTTTTAGTGGGATTTTTGCCTAATGTTGGGTCAATATTGTTTTGACCATAACTGGAGCTAGGGAAGTCCATTTGGGGCGAAATTGTTTTTGATTTTGGGGTATTGAAGCATTCTGGAGCTGTTGGGACAGGTTGCAGAGCCATCAGGGCACTCTATCAGTGATTTTACCAGCGATTTTGGTTGTGGAGCCACCAGGGCCTAATTAAAGATTAGTTGTGTTGGACTATACTCATCCATTGGAGGTGAATGAATAGTCGATTTATACTGATTTCAGTCTACTGTTTCTGAATATGAAGCTAATTTTTCCTTTTGAGGCTTTCTACACATTGTAATTCTTAATTTGAGCATTAATGAAAGAGGGAAAAGCCTAATTAGAGGCTTTTGGACCCAACAGAGGTAGCCCAAGAGAGGGGTGATCTGCTTAAACAAATGCTTACTATTATGTTGTGCATTTTTTCTATTATATTTCAGATTCTGCTACATTAAAAAATAACTTTTCATAAGTACACTTTTCCCAATCAGGTTTATACAGTGAACATAACTCATTAGTTTCACTTCACACCACATTACTTCATTTGCAGAATACTTGAACTTGCTTATTCACACATAAAATTTTGATTAATGAATGCTTTGCACATAAACAAATACTTTCATTGATCGGATCTATTTCAGTGTTTACATTTTATTTCTCTAGGCAAAGCTAGTTTGTGGGCCAGAAGCTTTTGGTTTCATCCTTTCTAGTAAAGGTGAAATAACCAGTAAAAGCCCCCTACTGTATAAGAAATACTTTGTTCTCACAATTTCAGATCATGGAACCAAGTTTCTGCACCCTAAGGAAGAATTTAATGTGGTAGCCCTAAATAGGTTTAATGCAGAAATGATTGTAGATTGGAAACAAACGCATGAAAATACAGAAGAATACTTATAATATCGGCTTGTCACAGACGCAGATAGTGCATATAGAGATGAATCACAAATCAAATTCATCGTAGATATATAAGAACATAACCAGATCTTCACAATACGCAATAACTTAAGAATATTTACTCTTGTATTCAATGGCATCAATATATACTCATGCATAAAGAT
Source organism: Pinus albicaulis (assembly GCA_034641835.2). Classification (NCBI taxonomy): domain Eukaryota; kingdom Viridiplantae; phylum Streptophyta; class Pinopsida; order Pinales; family Pinaceae; genus Pinus; species Pinus albicaulis. The sequence goes on from CM076575.1 coordinate 483,660,485, forward strand.
TTAATCGCACAGATATACTTAAGCATAGCAGAAGTAAAGCAATCTCAAAGCAGTAATATTAAACAGATATCTCAGACACATAACACCATTGCTTTTCCAAAACAATCTTTCTATTAGATTCACCATTCAGTACAATCAGAATTTCCCCTTACAATTACCCTTCTACGCACACAGCCAGTGGAGTCTGCACACAACCAAGACTAGGTACTTGCGCACGGAGCGAGTAGGAGCCTTTCTACCCAACCCAGACTTATAAAATCTATAAATAAAGCATAAACGTACTTAGATCCAGAACATTACATCCATGAATTCTTACTTAGACTCGATCTATCTCTATTTATATTCATCTAGCGCACAAATAATATGGTCTCAAACCATGGTTTCAGGCCCACAGTTTACCCTTACAACACATTTACATAAAAGAGGGACTTTGACCCACCCCAAAGCCCCTTGATCTTTCTGCGCGACGCGCATATAAAAAATTACATAAAAAAAAAGTTACTAAAAAATGTACCCCAAGGGACCCCGTTCCAACAAGGCCACGATGATGTGGATCCCACTCAAACCCAAAATACATATGTATTATGATAATGTAGTGGAAGGGCCACCCCCGACAGACCCACCCAAACACATAACAATACCAAGAAACCACAATTATGATATGGTTGTTTGTCAATAGAAAAAGCGGGATCGACAGGGTTTGAGATCACGTTGGCCAGGTGGCCAGCCCACCCAATGCAGCGATACCATCACAAAAAACCGCCCAAAAATTAACACCCCAAAAATAAAACAACAGTTTCACAATATATATGCAGTCTGATGGGTTTTGAACCAGGTCTGCCCCCAACACATGTGCCTTCACCACCAATGAACCAATGACTCATACATTGGTAACAACGCACACACCTTTCCATATAAACCCTACAGAGTTTCTCATTCGACCGGTGGAGAGCAGAGTAGAGGTCAGGGAGTGGAACCAAGAGTGGTATAGGAGGGTGAAACCCTTAAGAGGGGTATCTTTTGATGCTGAAAATATTCCTTTGGGGTCCAGAAGTGTCAGTGTCAGAACATGACAAATTTATAGTCATTTTTGCACGATTTTTCACTAGGAATCCAACCCTACAACCCATTTCTCTAATCGAGGTCTCCATGTTTAGGCCATACCCAGAAGTGTCAGTATAAGGTGTCAATTTGTAAATTTCTTGTAATTTATTTTTGTTTCCAATCAATGGAAGAGGCATCCCCACTTTGAGAAGGGCCCAGAGACGTATCCCACAATATGTGAACTTTGTATTGTATTTGATCTCATGTTTGCTTATGATTTTTGCTTCTTTTCATATGTTTAATTAGTTACATGCTCTTTCATATGAAATTCTATATGCATCCATGAAGTAAAATATCTAGATCACTAGTACTTCAGTCGTTTTTTCCTGGTGCTGGTCAGTCGACACCTCAGTCATTTGTGGATTGAAATATTTAATGGTTTCTTCAGAGTGAGTGTCTTTAGATGAGTTTTCTGTGATTTTAATTTAGAATTATTGAGTTGAGCGAACTAGTATTTCCCTGACTAATTATGTTCCAACTGAGTTTTCTCCAACTAATTTTTCTCTCAATAGTTTTGCTCCTACTAATTCTGATATGATTGAGTCTGTTCTTACTGATATTGCTCCGACTGATTCTGGTTATTTACAATGTGTGTCAGAGAGTTAATAGGTGCATCATCGATTATATCAATTGCAACAAATTCATCGGTATTTGTGTCAATGGCCTATGTTATTTGATCTAAATTACTTCTCTAAATATTTCCATTTTTCCTGGTGGAAGAAGTCACATTATGCCTACTGGAAGAAGTGATTTTATACTCATGAATCATCTTGACCGAGATATCCTCCATTTTATTTGGAATATTATCTGCAGAAAGGCCTTTGGCGCTTTCCAACACATCCTTGATTTATGCTTTAATTTGTACTTTGGGCATTCGTGTCTTCTTGATTGTTTTTTCCTTGCTCTGCATTTATTGAATAACTTCATCCAATTGTTTTTCTGCTCAGGATCTTTCAAACAAATTTCTTTGAGTACCTTCTTCTATTGGGATTTTTTAGAAACAATTAGAGTGGACTTAGGGTTATCGGTCTCTTTTCCAAAATAATTTTGAGATGTTTCAGGTAAAGGAACTGAAAAATAAATTTTGAAGGGTTGTAAATAAAAAGTGGCTTATGCCTCTTCTTCAAGTTCAACATCAGCCAAAGGGGTAATGAGATCCTGGGACGGGTCAAAAATTGCATGGGGTGTCAAGGGGGAGATGATGTAGTTGTTATTAGACTATTGGCGAAGTTCTTCAAATATTTTTTCAACTGAGGGCTTGTATGGGAGTTATTGGGTGTCAACTTCTATAGAATTAACATACCATACTTTGGTGTAATCTAAACAAAACTGGATATGAGAAAAAGGGGGTACAGAGTGATTGAAATGTTGTTGAAATATCCATTTGTTGGCAATGTTATCAATTTTTAGTAATCAGTTTCTAAAAATTTCATTAGGGTATAAAGACTGAGGTTTTCCTTACCAATTGTGTGAAAAAATCCTAAAATTGTTCATAAGAGGCATATCCTTCTTTGAGAAGTTTTCCTCGTTGGATGGTAGGCTAGATTTCATGGATAGCCAGATTAACAAAGAAGGGAAATGGATGGCCTTACCTGAACTTTTGCAGTTTGGATAGTTGGCCTTGATGAGGTCAGCTATTTCTTCAATGGCTTCAACCATTGTCTATTTGGCATCTAATGCTCAACCAACAATTATGAGACGTAATGAATAGATTGTACATTCCCATCTTACCAGGGGATCCTAGATCTAGTTGATGACTAATCCTCGTGAATATTTCCCTGATGCTCCACTAGAAAACTTTGTGATCAACTTATCATCATTTGCCGTGGTCGAAGCTTTGTCACCCTTGTAGGGTAATTGTGTAATCAAATTAATAGCGGTGTTAGATATGTATTGGGGTTGTGCAAGCCAAAGCTTATCTTTGTGATATATTTTTACTATGTATTTGGCACTAATAATATCGTGAATTCCTACTTTGTGAAATACTTCCAATTCAAAATTCCATTAGTCGTATAGTTTAGCCCATCTGAGGAAAGAGTCAAAATGTTTTTCCCAGGAAGGTTCATCAATATTTTCTTACCTGATATTGTGCATCTGTACTTCTCAGTTTTTTTGACAAGATTAAACCTTGCCTTGGTCTGCAGATCAATTATAATTTCATCCTCTTCAAAGCATATTTTACACTTTTCCATTGTGAAATCATTGCAAAATTCTTCAGTTTGAAGGCAGTCGAGGACCTTGAAATTAGAGATTACAGGACTTGGGATATCTGGGATATCATCAAGATCACATGGAGCGTCGAGTCATATTTTAGGCAAGATTTTTGTTAAGTCTAAGCCTTCATTGTTTTTCATAGAAATGGAATTGATTGCGGCATCATTATCGCTCGATTTCTCTCCATCAAGATGACTCTTTGATTTATGATTTTCTCTTTGAATTTCACTCAACGCATGCATGCCATCTTCTTGCCACCTTCTTTTCATGGTGGTAAATAATTATGGAGTGATTTGAGAGGATTTTTGTAATACGTTTGACAATGGGATGTACGAAGTTTGTGAAGTGTCATGGTAAGATGGGTACACTTTTTTGCTATGATTTTTAAATCTAGAATTTTGTCTTTTATGTGATATGCTAATAGATTCGCATGACGAAGATTTATTAGGAACTGGTTTTATGGAACTGCCTTCCAAAAAATGGTTACAGCTCTTTCCTTGTGTAATATCCCTTTCGGGAATTTTCATTAAAATATCACGAGAGTTTTAAATTTGTATAATTTCACCCAGAAAAATAATCAAAATATCAGAAATACAATATAAACAATAAGCCCAAAAATCATAAGGAAATCTCATAAACATATTACAATAAGGCGAACAATGACATATGAAGTAACACAAAAAAAACCAGATTTATTATATAGAAATAAGTATGCCAATACAATAGCGGAAGAAACCCTCCAAGATAGCTACAATGCTAAAGCCAACCTCAAAACTGAAAATGGGAAAACAATCACTACAACCTGTGAATACTAAATGGATCCACCAAGGGAAGAGATGGGAACTCGCCCACTCTCACTAAATCACACAAGGGTTTCCATCCAGGGGCTACCAATGAAGTAGATAACCATGTCTCAAAACACTCAAATAAGAAAATGATCTAATCCAAAGATATCTCCAAATGACCTTTGATTCTCCTTTTATAGATCTGATGGATAGATCTTCAATCCTCTAGAATCATCTTATTTTATTATTTTATTATTATTCTAGAAGATCCTCCATTGACTCTATCAAGTGACTTTAATTTAATTATATTTCACTTAAGTCACTTTTGGTCCCTTTTCCTCTAAATATTATTTTTCCTTTAATTAAATGACTAATTAAAGTCATTTTTAATTAAGGAAAATAGTATATCGCCCATGGTACTATATCTGACCACTATAAGTCACTTCTCAACATCTCATCCTGAATATCTCCTCATTCCAGTTTCAACGAGCTATTACACTAAGGTGTTCTATCATGTATTCCTCCCATAATGCCACCTTGAGCGTAATTAATTGAGTTAAGCCCAAAAATAACTTAGCCTTTCTGAAAGTTGTCGGAATGCACTGGAACGAAAGGAAAACTATGCGAATGGTGGAATATATCAAGTGAATGCCATCGTTCCTCATAGAAAATCCTCAAAACTCCTCCAAAAATCCCCTTGGTTCACTGATGACACCAACCTGAATCTGTGACCTATCTGCTCCCAACTCTGGAAGTCCATCCTAACCCTATCATAGGTGATACCAAAAAAAGGAATATTACAGACCTTCTGCCCCAAGATTTCTTGCCCTCAAGCAATCCAAATATGTGGGCCACCCTTATGGCGTGATGCAATTGAGACCCCATGCCCAGATCCCATACAAACCCCTAGGTGCTGCAATGAACCTATGTCAAGCCAACCAGAACAAACCCCTCAATGCTGGGATCCCAAACCTATCTCTCATTGTACCTGTCATCAAAAAATACTCTTAGATCCCAATACCACCTGGCCAATCATCGCCCAAGTCCCATGGCTCGGACTGCGTACTACCTCTGGCTATAACTGCTGTCCCATGAAGCGAAGTCTGCCAGCGAGCATCAATGCTCCATGGATCCTGCTGTGTTGTACCTCTAACTGTATAAGTTTCCCCACCAACTACGTACCAACGCATCACCTCTCTCCAGTCCAACTCCCGGTCTAGGCCGAGGTCAATCCTAATATTTGGATGTCGAGCTAGTGCGACTAAAATACTGATGGACTATCGGTCCACAATCCATGGCCTAATGGAACATGTAACATCTCTCCTGTCCAAGTACTCCTGCCGAAATGTACTCGGGACTAAGAATGATACTCTATCAATAAAATACCAACTCATCACCTCTCTCCAATCAAACTCCGGACTTGATCTGATGCTAACCCTGCTCTCTTGAAGTCAGGATGGAATGTCAAAGAAATGCCAGCTTGTGGCCCAATGCCAACATGAATCTGTAGCATCTGTCATGTCTAAGGGCCCTTGCTCCACTATGCTCCCTACGAAGAAGATCGTACCATCAAGAGGGTACCTAATCATGATCTCCTACCAATATAACCTGGAAGAAGAATCCAATTTACGGAAATTTTCATACAGAACATGTCTGGAGTGTTGTCGCCATCCCATACTCAACTCACGCTGCTTTGTCCCATCTACTGACGATATCTGTATGTAGAGGAAGGCCCCTCTCTCTATAAAAGGCAAAAGTGGGTGATATATGCTACAAGCCCCCTCGATGTACTCCTGGAGAGTGCTACTCCCCGAAAGCATTGTTTCTCTACAGACTACATGTGCATCTATCTACACCTCATCATTGTATAGAGTCTATGATGGATGCTCCACCATCCCCAACAACTCATCCCTCTCCTGATCAGGAATTTCATGCTCCTATTGTATACTATCCTCCTGCAGAACTATGTCATCAACCTCCAACATCTCATGAGGATAAGTATCTGCAACTACTGCTTCCCTACTAGATCCCTGTACACCCGTTTTCTCCTCACCCATGACTGACCCTAAGGGTAGACGTACATCCATCACAGGCTAAATGTGAACCTCCATCTGGCTCTCCCCCAAAGGACTATCATGCATGATGTGCATAACCTCCTCCTCTGCTGACTCATGCTCCATCATATGCTTCTCCAGATGAATCGTCACAAGTGAGTCATCACCCAAAGTATCTCCCATAGAGTTCCCTGACTGATCACCCTGCACACTGGAATACAACACTGACCTACTGTCATCAAATCTGCATGACTTCTCTCACTTCCCAGAAGCATCCTCATATGATCCCATTGACTCATCTAACGAAAAGTCCTCATCCTAGCATACAAAAGGAATGTCCTTATGTTCTACCTCTACCACGTCATCTGCATCACTCAAGCATGAGTGATCAGGCCCCCAAGCCTTCTTTGCAGATGAAGAAAATTCCCTTCCTCAGCTCATTTCTGCTGCATGATCCACCAAATTGGAGTAGCTCCTCCCTAGTCAACTGCCTCCTAAATAGCCTAATATTCTGCTCAACCAACCCTTGGGCTAGCTCATAAGCAACATGTGAGACCAACTGCTCTCTCCAAATTCTCAACACCCTAGTCTGCAACTTTTGGAAAATGGCCTTATAGTCTCTCATACATGATGACAGGATGGACTGCATGTGTGCTATGATTGTGTCAGTATGATGTCTCCTAATGCTGAAGAAGCATTGGAACATCTGTAGGATCAAGTCATCACATTCAAGATTAAACATGATGCAATATGTTCTGAATGTGGCCATACCTCCTAAAACCTCAAGCTTCTTCCCAAAGGTAGAGCTTGCACTGTTGTCCAAATCTTGAAATGTCCCTACCATCAGTCTAAAAAATCTCCTCATAATTTCATCATTGTAAGGGGCTGTACGAGTGGTTAGTCTCATGATGTTGCTGAGACAAGCTACAACTCGAAGTGTGACCCCTACACAAGTGTCCTCCAAGAACTTGGGTTGTATGAGAGCAAGCATACATGGTTTTAAGGCCCAAATTAATTTTCTCACATATAAATATTTTACTTCGGAAAGGAGTTCATTAAGTTCCTCAAGTTTGGAAAGAACTCTCCATGTGATCTTCATGTGTTTCAAAATTGTCCCAAGCGCAAGGATTTTGTGCCCTATCTATGAATCTTTTTATAGGTCCCTGGATTTCCCATTTTGAAGAATGGCACAAACCCCTTTTGAGAAAGGTCTATTGTTCTGCTTGGTTTTTTGGTCAATAGAAACATTGTGGTTCAAAGCTTCAACGATTGTGCTTCCATGTGGGTTTAGGAGGTATTTTAAGAACCCCATGTTTATGGCAACAATACAAAGTTATGGTAACAATGAAAGGTACCACAAAAACACCCTACATACATTAATACATTGCTCATTACAATACTTTTCCTCAACATATAAATCTAGCTCCAGTAAATAATTTAGGCTCTACAAAATAAATTAGGTTCTATCAAAAATCATTTTTGCACAACAAGATGAATTCATCCTAGCAAAGTAAGATAAAAAATGCTACCCCAAATGGAAGGGAATTATCTCTCCTCAGCTCTGCGCTGACTCTAGAAATTCTACAACTGTTGGAAATGTTGTTGTTGGCTGACTTCAGACTGTTAGTTGGGCTACTTCTACTGCTCAGACAATTCTAGGAATTTGGGAAGGTGATCCTTACCCAAAACCCAGAAAACCAAAAAATGGTTTCCTTAAATTCCAACCTTCAAAATATAACCCTTTTTCTCCTAGCTCCTATATTTTCTCGCTGAGTAGGGACTGCGTAAATGAGCTGATATACTACTCAAAATATTCTAGGATTTTAACCACGGAATCTACTCACAAAACCTAGAAAAACCCATAAATTCTTTTCTCTAATTCCAACCTTCAAAATTTTCCCTTTTTGCCTAGCTCTTATAACTGTTGGCTGAGTAGGGACTGAGTAATTGGGCTGATATGATGCTCATAAAATTTTGGGATTTTAACCACAGACTCTACTAAAGAAACCCAGAAAAATATTTGGCAAATTCTAATTTTGGCCCTCCAATATAAATTTGGCCTAGAAAAATGCTCTCCGACAACAATTCTGCACTAGCTGCTACAATGGATTGGCCAAAACACCTACATCCAGTGCTCAAAAGATTCTCAAAAATTACTCCTTGAATCCTCAAGCCAATCCAACCAAAACCCAAAAATGGTTTGGCCAAATCACAATCCTCCAAAGTTGACCCCAGTAAGATCTATGCTCTCCCAGTAGCTGCTGAATACATTGTCTACAGAATGATCAGCGAACTATTCAACAAACCTCCAAATATGCAGCAATTAATCCCTCCTATACTTCCTCAAAATCCAAATCTCAAATGGCTGAGACCTTCCTCCACAACTAGGCTCAACTCTCCTCCTTTGTGCTGGCCTAGAGATTGCCATGTTGCTCCAGTAATAGAATATCAATCTCGACCTTGGAGGATCGCTATAGATGAAAAGCTAATGAACCTAGGTTCACCTATTGCTCTCATAAGCTAATGAACCTTGCGGCCAACAAAAAAAAAGAACTCAACTGCGTCCTCCAATAATGTATCAAAATAAGAAACCATCGATCTTCCTATAAAATTGAGCTGCAGTAAAACCCTTGAATTTGGCTTTTTCGATAATTTGGAAAGTAAATCCTCAGGATGGCAAGATCACCAGCTCTGATACCATTGTAATATCCCTTTCTATATTTTTCATTAAAATATCACGAGGGTTTTAACTTTATACAATTTCACCCAGAAAAATAATCAAAATACCAGAAATACGATAGAAACAATAAACCCAAAAATCATATGACAATCTCATACAAATATTACAATATGGTGAACAATGAGATATGCAGCAACACAACAAAACCCAAATTTATTTTATTGAAATAGGCATGCCAATACAATGGTTGGAATCAACCCTCCAAGATAGCTACAATTCTAAAGCCAAACTCCAAACTGAAAACAGGAAAATAATCACTACAACATGTGAATCTTGAATGGATCCACCAAGGGAAGAGATGGGCGCTCACCCACTCTCACTAAATCACCCAAGGGTTTCTGTCTTGGGGCTACCAATGAAGTATATAACTGCGTCTCAAACCTCTCACATAAGAAAATCATCTAATCCAAAGATATCTGCAAATGACCTTTGCTTCTCCTTTTATAAATATGATGGATAGATCTCCAATCCTCTAGAAGCATCTTATTTTATTATTTTATTATTATTCTAGAAGACCCTCTATTGACTCTATCAAAGTAATTTTAATTTAATTGATGATGATGATGATGATGATGATTAAAATCCACTGAGACCAATATTTGGTCTATTGGACATAAAGAAAAGAGTTATTTCATTTGATTTAAGATTTTATTCCTATGCTCAAAAAGCTTGGAGAGAAGCCTCCTAAGCTCACTATAATTTTGACATCTTAAAAGGCTAGGAAGGTTAGTATTGCAACAAATATTATTAAATTGAGCTCTAATGTGGTTGTACATGGGGCACTCTAAGAAGAAGTGATTTTCATCCTCGATGTTCATATTCTCACAAAGATTACAAATCCTTTCCATCCATGGTGTTTTAGAAAGTGTGAAATGACCTGTTTCACTATGGAGCTCATGAGAGTTCGTTCTAATCTTGGCTATATTAATTTTCTTCTTTGAGCTAGTTAAAACAGAGAGATACTTTTGATCTTCTAGGGTGGGCTTGATGACCTCCTTATAATATCTTAATTTTCTTTTAGCTGCTAGATATTTCTCACACCACATTTTCTCTTTGAACTTAGAAGTAACAATTTTTTTAATGTTATTAATTTTTTGCAATGCAACATTCTCGTCAATCTCCCAATGGTTTAACCAGGCCCTAGTGTCTTTATACCAACCTCGTTTAAGCCTTAGGTGGTTTTGGCTAGAATTTAAAGCTAGCTTAGGAAGTCTATGGTCTCCTATGCTATTGAGCTTGTGCTTGTACAACAGAAGCCTAGTCATTGCTAGGCTCTCGATAGGGGAAAGACCCAATTCTATAAGGAGAATAGGATAGGGTGTATTGCTTTTAATTTTAAGGTTATACGTTATAAAATGCTTTTGGATTTGCTCAATTTTTCTCCAGGATTCTCTAGAGATGTTTCAACCCCAAACCTTACTTCCATATAAGATAACAGGAGTGACTAAAGTTTCAAAGAGGAACTTATTTCTATCCCACATTACAAGGTTTTCCATTTTACAATTATTTTCAAGACTTAAATAAGCTTTCCACCCCACATTAATCATTTTTTGAATGTTATAGTTCGAGTTGAGCTTGTGATGAATATCAATTCCTAGGTACTTGTAAGAAGACACTTCCTCCAAGTTACTGTTGTCATACATAAAATTAGCGTAAGTGTCCTTCTTGGATTTGACAATCATAACTTTTGTTTTGTGAATGTTAACATACATACCCATGGTAGAGTAGAAATCCTTAAGAAGTATAAGTTGCTTATCAAGATCAGATTGGCACCTTGCGAGAAGAACAATATCTTCAGCATAGAGAAGAAGGATGATGACTATCCCAGCGAAGATCGTGCCGGCACATCCTGCTTCCTCTAAACAACCTTCTAGCTTGTCGATGTAAATGCCAAATAGGGTAGGGTAGAGGGGGCAACTTTTTTTAGCTCCGATATTACACTTAATATCTTTCGACCACCCCTCATTTCTCTTTATCTTGGAAATTACATTCTCGTATAACATTATAGCGGCTGCTTTTAGCTCGAAAGGAACATTTAGCTCTTCTAATCTATTCCATAGGTTGTTTCTAGGAACCATATCAAAAGCCTTTCTAAAGTCCACAAAGCAACAAAAGAGATTGGATTTATTATTACGGCATTCCTCCACAATGATCCTAAGCGGAAAAAGGTGGTCCATTGTTGAGTGCTGCCTTCTAAAACCCGCTTGGCCTTTAGCCCGCTTACCTTCACTTTCAAGCCAAATTCTCAACTTCTTTTCCAAAATAATACCATATAACTTGGCTAAGAAAGGGCTGATCATAATTGTCCGATAATTAGAGGGGTTCTTTGTATCCCCACTTTTAAAAATAGGGATAATGAGGCTCTGAGTCCAAGGTTTAGGGAACCCTTTCTTGACCACTTGGTTGAAAAGCTTGTGGATGTGGGGGATGACGACAGGACCTCCAATTTTTAAGATTTCCACCTAGTAACCTTCAATGTCTTTAGCTTTCCCATTTTCCAGGCATTTAACCCCAAAATCAATGTCTTCTAATGAGAAAACTTCTTTCGTTGTGAGCAGGGTTTCAAAATTATCCTTGGCATTTTGAGATTCATAAATCTTGTTAAGATAGGAATTCCAGTCATGTAAATAAATTTTATTATTATCTTTAGTTTTCCTAGTTAGAATCTACCTCCAGAATTTCATAGGAGCCACCTTAGAGAGGTGTAAGAGATTCTCTTGTCTTTTACAAATATATTTCCTTTTTTTTCCTTTTAGTTAGGACTTTGTAGTTTTTTATCTTGTCAAATTTGAGAGATTCATCAACAACTTCCTTAATCGCTCTCCTCGCACTTTTACAATCCTTTTCATACCATGGGTTGGTTTTTCTATTTCTTTTATTACTTGAAACTTCAATTGAGAACTTGTTAATAGAATATGAGAGGGTTGTAGTAAAATTATGATAGAGGTCATCTATGTTTTCTATACTAGATAAAGGAAGCAAATTAGTTTTTAATTCATTTAGAAAGAGATTGTTTTTATTTCTATCAAAGATTAAGTTCTTTTGACTATAAGGATTATCTTCAACGAGATCTCTATGCATGAAAAAATTGAGAGTTATGAGTAAAGGCTTATGATCAAAGTCAGGCTCGTGGTCATCTAAGATGCCAAAATTTATTATTTCGTTGTATAAAGGGAGATCAGAAATAACATAGTCTACCACACTATTGCCAAGCCCATGGATGCAGGTCATCTGGCTAGAATTGGGCTAATTTTTTAGACCGTTGAAAATTATGAGATCCTGAGCACTACAAAGCTTGACTAGCTCCGACCCAAACAAATTATCCCCATGGTTTTTAGAACTCCTTTTGTACCAGCTAGCGAGAGTCAGGTCTTCGTCTAACCAAAGAGGATTGGGGTTGGAATGATTTCTTAGAAAAATAGCTTGGTTGCTTGAAGTTTGAGAATTAAAGTCACCCATTAAAAGGATATTACCTTCATTCCTTAGGCTATAAATATCATTCTCTAAACCATTGTAAGGACTATTTTTATCTAGATTGTTTTTCTCATAGAAGTTAGAATTATTGGGGGGGAAATAACAGATTCCTATGTAGGTCTTTTTATCATTAATGTCAGTAATATCAATCCATCTATATTCGTTATAAGGGTTTTATAAATCCTAGCATGGGGGAAGATGTTATTCTTAATGTAGCAAGCTATGCCCCCAATGCCTCTATGGGAGGATCGATTGTTCCAGGTAGACCATAGTGCAAAGCCATCTATGTTAGGGACCTTACATTCTTCGTGCTCCCAAGTTTAAACAAGCAATATAATATCAACATCATTTGAGATCCAACTTAGCTTGGGGCCTTTGTTCCATGGAAAGCCCCGACAGTTCCAAGAAATAATTCAAGCATGTTGAATTGCTATTTATTACTATCCTTTTGGTTTCTACCTTGAATAACGACTTTTATATTTCTGATTATTTCCCATTTTCCTTCCTTCCTAGCTTCTTTTACCTTTTGAACCTCCTTACTTAATTATTCTTGATCTTCTGGAATGAGATATTCATTTATAAATATTCTCATTCCTTTTAGACTTGAGGTTTTACTAAGTATGTCATACTTATGGTCATTAAAGCTCACCTTTATTTGGATCAACCTTCCTTTATTCTCACTTAATTTCCCTAACCTTATTTCTTCTGTGAGACACGTGGTTTCAATTTTTAATCTATTATGTAATTCTGTTTGGGCTATGGCTAAAGTATCCTCGTCTACCTCCTCTTTCAAACCAAATATTATAAGGTTCACGACCCTTTTGTTATGCTCATGGTCTAATTCCATCAATTTTTTCATTTCATCTTTAATTGGTTTGATATCTAATATACCCGCCCCACTATTTAGGGTGAGACTATTGTTAACTTTTTCTTCTAGTTCTTTAATCATCTCCTTCATTTTAAGACTCTCTATATTATTAACATCTCCTTGCTGGGATGTTTGGTTGGTATCTTGGTTTTGTTTTTCTATGACCTGCAACCTAGTCTCCATTGTCTCCATTTTATTCTCCAATAGTTCTATTTTATTTTCTATTGTTTTTTAGATCTTGTCTTCAAGAGATGTGAATTTGTTTTCCAACCTGGCTTCTAACTGGGGTTGTAGCTTGACTTCTTTTTCTTCTCTACGTTTCTCTAAAGACTTTATATACTCATAAAGGCTCTGTATAGTAACTGTGCTAGGTCTACCTTTGGTAATCTTTGGTAGCTGTGGTGAATTATTCATACTTGAGAATATATGAGAAAATATGTATTAGAAAAAGATAAGGAATGTATGCACCTGAATATCAGCAAACCGAACAACAAACCTCAAGTGCCCAGGTCTGAAAATTTATCGAGAAAAAAAATCACCGCAAACCCAAGTATTAATCGAGAAATTTCACCACAAAATTTTCAGTGCAAACCCAAGTACTAATCGAGAAAATTCACCGCAGACCCAAGTATTAATCGAGAAAATTTACTACAATATTTTCACCGCAGACCCAAGTATTAATCGATAAAATTTTCACCGCAAACCCTTAACTCACTTTTGGCCCCTTTTCCTCTAAATATTATTTTACCTTTAATTAAATGACTAATTAAAGTCATTTTTAATTAAGGAAAATAGTATATCACCCATGGTACTATCCTGAAGATATCCTCATTTCGGTTCTAATGAGCTATTACACTAAGGTGTTCTACCATGTATTCCTCCAGTAATGCCACCTTGAGCGTAATTAATTGATTTAAGCCCAAAAATAACTCAGTTTTCTGAAATTTGTCGGAATGCACCGAAACGAAAGGGAAACTGTGTGATGATGGAATATGTCAAGCGAATGCCATCGATCCTCATATAAACTCCTCAAAAATCCTCCAAAAGTCCCCTGGGCCCGCTGATGACACCAACCTATATCTGTGACTTTTCTACTCCCAACTATGGAAGTCCATCCTAACCCTCTCATAGGTGATACCAAAAAAAGGAATATTACACCTTGAGTCTATGTTCTATCAATTCATGCTTTATGGATTTGCTCCATCGATTGGCTGTTTCTCAATTTATGTTTGCTTTTTTCTCTATGCTCCATCAATTGGTCTTTGTTACTCTTAGAGTCAGTATCTTCATCCCTCCGTCAGAGATCAAAATCTCTTTTGTTGCATTTCATTTTAGGTGTCTCATTCAGTTCAGTCAACTGCATTCCATTAGGAGCATGGATCATCTGACGGAAGGGTCTTTTCACTCATGTACCTCATGTCATGTACCTGCTAGTCCGTGTCTGTTTATCAAAATAAATTTTAAAGTCATTTACAGTCATGTTTGGCCTCATGTTTGCCAAAGAGTCATTTTAGGGTTTTTAGTCTCACTAGGTCTAGGTTTTCACAAATTTAGTTTTCAAAATGTCTAATAATGTCAGCAGGCACATGAGGCAGGCTCGAAATAAGGTTGTCAGTGCAAAATTTCATCGTCATAATGCTTAATCATGATTCTTCTTCAAAACTCTGTTTTGAAGAAAAATCGTCAAATTCATCCTTTGTAATAAATATAATGTAATTCCCAAAGTTGTTTCAGTCGTGAAGTTCTTCAGGCGTAGCCCTGGTCACCTTTACCAAATACCATGCCTGCTATCCCTGCAAAAATAGACAAGAGATTCATCATTTAACTAAAAAATCAAGAAGGAAACAAACAAAAACAGAGTTTATTTTAAAAAGTGCAAAGTGTCAAAATTCAAACATTGGAAAGTGGGTTTTTTCAAATAAAAAATCGAAGTCTATGGCCATAAAAGAAATTTTCATTTTTTCACAATTCATTTTCATACCAAAAGTTAGGAAGGAGCCAAGAGAAATAAGTTGGAGGGCGAAACTGTGATTTGGAGGTCGGATTGTGTATAATTTTCCTGCGCGGCACATTGGGTGAAGGTCGCGGCGCACTGGCTGGTCGCGGTGCATAGGGCCGCCCATCACCGTGTAATTCTCAGCTGGCACGGCGCACTCAGATGTCGCGGCGCACTGGGTTATGCACGCGGCGCACAAGGCTGAAGCATAAAAATTCATGCCATCTCTCTCAAATTTCAAAACGATTTTTCCTCCCTTGTTCCAAGTAAGTTCGTGATTGCCATTTGATGTTGATTGAGGTTAAATAAGAGAGTTTTGAATGTCAAATTATAAACCCTATCCTTTGGTTAAAAACTGCTCCTTAGGGTTTTGGAATGGTGTTTTAAAAGTCATTTGGGTGCCAAATACTCCATCTCCCCCACCTTGTTCATTCCTTCCCTCACTGTAATCCTATTATACAGTCTATCCCCTATTTCCTTATATCCCAAACCACTCATATCATGTTATTCCTATTTCCCCATCCCAAGCCATTTCATTTCACCTTTATTCCCCCTTTCCCATTTCACTTATAAAAATCCCCAAACCCTAAGAATTCCCAGATAGTCAGTGGCTGTCCCTACACCTCTAATATCACTTGATTGAAATTCATTGTCCCCACTGTCCTATTTTTCTCCACAGTCCCTTCCCTTTGGCACATATTTGGCAACTAAGACAAAACATCAAAATTCTTATTTCCATCTCATACAAGTCAACACACACCTTGCATAGACCTTGAAACACTATGGATACAATCACTGACACATCCTATGACAGAGATAGTGATTCTACCACTGAGCTACATGCACCTAGAAGGCCTTGTAAAGGTGGCAAACATGTGAGAGAAGAGCCCACCTCATTGACTCAATTGCAGGCTTTCCCACTTGCCATGGCATGTTTTTTAGAGCAGTCATGCTATTAGTATTGTGAGATGATTGCTCAGATTCAGCATCATCAAGATTTGGCTCATCTTTTTGTATTGCATTTGCATGATGGTCAGGTAACTCTTGCTAGTGTAAATTTCACCTTGACACCGGAAACCATATCTCAAGCAACTGGAATACCGAATGTGGGTGAACAGTGGAACAAGAGACAGTAGGTGGAAAGAGTGCATTATGAACCATACATCAGGCCTAGCTATGTGCGACAGCTCAGCAGGGTGTTCCCATTCAGGTTCCTAAAGGAATCCTATGCGGCTTTGATGAGACTCATTATCAGATACTTCAGTTGTGAGGGCCGATTTTCACGCCTCTATGCATACCACATCAGGTTATTGATGCATTTCACTAGAGTAAGGATGATGAACATACCTTATTTCATGTGCCGCAACATCGAGCGAATGACCACTCTTGTGCAGAAGAAGACCCCCAAGCAGCAATACAACAGTATTTATCACTATGCAGTCATCAAGATTGTTGTTGTACATCAGCTTGGATTGCAGGGTATTGCGTGGGAGGATTTCATTTCCCATGAATTTTTCATAGCTCCTCAGGTTCCTCCGGAGGTTGTCCACGATGCAGGTGAACCTTCACATCAGCCTGAAGGTCATGAGACAGAGCCTATCATTGTGCCAGTGTTTGTTACTTATCAGAGAAGCACCAGAGTATTGTTTGCAGCAGCCCGACGAGTACTATCTCCACCCGGGGTGGAAGGGGTTTCATTGTCGTCATCAGCAGCACAAGTACAAGTACAGGACAAAGGTAAGAGGCCTATGCAGGATGAGGGCCCTTCAGGAGGCCAGGATACTGATTTCATATTGATTGATGAGGATTTGAGCTCTCCAAGCTCAAAGTTGAGAGAAATCATTCAGGAACAGAAGGTGGAAATTGACACCTTGACCGACAAATTGCAAAGAGCTCAATGGATCATAAACTATTTGGAGTAGCAGAACAAATAGTTGGAGGATCAGAAGACAATCATGGAGTTGCAAAACATCCGTGAGAATCGGCAAGCTGCCCGAAGAAGCCCAACTGAGATGACACCCATTGAGCAGGAGATTGAGGCTGATAGAGAGACTTGGTTTGAGAGGGTCAACACTCATCTTGAGAAGTTATTGGAGAAGGAAAACATGGAAAAGAACATGCTCAGACACATGAAGAACCATTATTGGGCGCGACATCATGTTTGCAAAGCGAGGATCAAGATCCTAAAGGCAAGGCTAAGGAGGGCACTAAAGTGTCGTAAAAGGCATGATAGACTCCAAATTTTGCCCGAAGCTTCTTTGGCCCAGCATAGTGCTTTATGAGGGACCTTCAGCCCAAATTTCAAGAAATTTGGGAAAATTTTTGTCAATTTTGAATTTTTTGGTCTCAAAACAGATTTTCATGCCCGATGCGTAGCGCCACTTGGCGCATGCTTATAATTGGCAGCTATTCAGGAGGAAAAATTTGCATTTATAGATTTTTCATCAAAATTTATGCATGCCTATGGATTACCTAAGGATTTCATCAAGTTCTGGGTTTCCTAAAGGGCCGAAAACACCCTAAAAATGGCCTTTCTGCCACTTTTTGCACACACAGGAAGCAGTGTTGGGAGATTTGATTTTTGGAGGGGCAAATGGAAACTAAATCTAGAAATTCCACTTGGGTTGGAAATTAGATAGGCAGGGATTTCCAACGAGCTATCCTACGCTCAATTTGGACTTCGGGAATGGCCTAAAAATCAGCCTCAAACTTGTGCTATGCATAGAGATTTCAGGCGCGACGCATAGGGAAATTTGGCCTATTTTTCACTCAGCAGCTCAGAATTTCGCCTAGTTTTGGCTAGTTTGACTTTTTCATGTAACTCTTGATGTACCTTGATGTAATTTCATGACCATGATGTAATTTTGGCACATTTTTACTCATATTAGTGGATTCATTCACCAAAAAGTGAAATGTAAGTGAATGAATCAGTTTCCTATCATATAGAGGCAAGTTGTTTCATTGCCTATTTTTCAGTTCTTAGTTTAGATATGGTTGAAACAGCTCCTAGAATGGTGAGCTCGACCCCTAGAGGCATGGGAATGAGTTAGGCTTGTCTATATCATGTAGTTCTTCAGTCATTTTCAGGGTTGGACACTTGGGATTGCTTGGCACTTCATTGTACATTTCATCTCTGCACTTTGGCAAAGGAATAGACTAGGGTTTGCAACACTCTTTGGGATCCATGTGGCTCTATGTTTTGATGGTTTTTTCCTCTATGTAATTGCAAGTTCACTGATGTTTATGTGTATCATTTCCCTTCTCCTTTCTTCTTAAAGTAAACAAATGAGTGATAAAGGTGGAATTCATTAGCTTTGCTTTGCTCTGCCTTCAGTTTTGTTTAATTTTCCATGTTTTCATCTGTTTGAAGAGGATTATTGAAAGCCTCTTGCCCTATTTAGCTCCTCACTGGTCTGAACCATCCATTCATTCAATCCAAAGCATCAAAAGAATTTCTTTCCTTGCCCCAATCAGAACTCTGCAAAAACTAGGCCTCAACCCCGAAACAAAAATTGCCTTTCACTTGATTCCAACAAAAACCCCCAAAATCAAAATCAAATCCTTTCACCTATATACCTAGCCTAAAATTAGCCTTTATTTCAAGTCATCTCAAGCCCTATTGATTATTTTTTCTGAGATTGACCCAGAGAGAGCCCTCTCCTGTTCCGGTAGGGCTAGCTACCAGACTGAGCGTGGTTTGATGTTAACCTGAACTCTGCCTTCTTTCATCCTGAGGTAGATTTAGGCAATAAAATAGTGGCGACCATACTGGGGAAAAATGATTTGCTTGTTGGTGTTATTTGTTTTATAAGCTACAGACGGAGCCTGAAGTTATGCCAAGTAGCCTTCGAAACGCTCTTGCTTTGCATCAGTGAAAGTAGATAAACGCTGCTTCAGTCAATCTCCAATCTAGTTTGTAAATGTAACATCTGACTTTAAAATTTCCCCAGTACATGTATCAAGTTAGATCTGATGGTTGATGGTGGACAACGATCAGACATAAGAAGGCTGAAATCATTCACTTGGTGACTCCAGTGTCGAAGAATCCTAAGTTTTAGAATTTTTATGGTGACTCTACTCTTCAAAAATCAGTAGCCTGAGGAATTTTTTGTGAATTCATTGTTATCAGAATGGTTTCGTTGGATCGAAGGTATGCTCCTATAAGCCGATATCACATTCCAGGTTTTCCAAATAAAATTCCTAAGGTAGATTGGCAAAGGAATTTGTCTACGTTTAAAGATGATGATAGGAAGGATTATGCTTTACATCTGGTTAGATTTCACATACATATTTGCAAGTTGAAGGTTGATTTTCCCGAAGATTGCTTGATGAAGATATTCATGGCCACTCTGGAAGGTGAAGCCCAATCTTGGTATGAAAGCTTGCGGCTTGCTTGTATTTACTGTTTAAAGGATTTTCATACCATGTTCTTTGAAAGATATAAAGAATCTTATCCATCCTTCACTTTAGTTCAGAACTGTTGTAGCCATGTTCATAGTTTTATTGAAAATATTGAAAAATTTTATGAAGATGATGGCTTCATGGACGATGAGATCATGGAGGCTCTGCACGAAAATCCATTTCAGCAGCATAAAGAGAACTTAGAGGATACCCATCAAGATGGTCAGGAAACATTGCAGCAAGATCAAGATCTTAGTACTATGGAAAATGATGAAAGAGAAGGTTTTATTTTAGATCTGTCCATAGAAGAAGACAATATACAGGAAAGTCAAGTTTCAATTGCAAAATGTGATAAAGTCAAGTCAGCTATTTCAGATCCAGATTCAGATCGTGATGATCAATAATACCTTGTGTTGAATCCCATGAAGGAGAGCTCTGCTGTTGAGATCATCTGGAATGAAGAAGACAGAGTTATTGATCCAAATGTTCTCATTTCATTAGAACAAAGCCTTCATGAGGAGGTAATCCAGTCAGTTCATGAAAAAAAAGATGAGATCTTTGTTCAAGTAAGTGAAAAATATTCTTTCAATAGCTCAGTGATAAATGATAATTTGATTGCCATGTCATATGAAGATGATCAACAATGTTTTCAAATTTCAGAAGATCAAGGAATTAAGGACTGTCATTCAGGTTTTTCATGTTTTAAAATGTTATTTCATGAAGACAATCACTATTTGAGCAAAGGAAAACAAAAAGCATTATCTCCTTTGTCTGAATATGAGATAGATCAACTCCTGAAAGGTCATGTTACAGCCCAAGCTAAAGCAGATTTGTAGTGCACACATGGTCAATAAAGTGTTGGTGAAACTTCTTCCTCTTTTGAAAATGATGACGATGTTCTAATTAGTTTTATAGATCAGCAAACAGATAATATTTTCATTACACCACACCTAGATCATGTGGTGGACCCGGCATCTCCTCGCCATCAAAAGAGCCAATGTCTGAAAAATATATACAAGTACACAACAATAATTAGACAATTTCATTACACAATTTAATAAAAACAAGTTAATTAAGTGTTAGATAATTAAATATTACATAGCAATGAAACACATAAAATATGTGGAAAACACAAGCACACAAAACACATAAAACCAAAGAGACATAGATATACGTGGTTGACCCTATTTGGGCTACGTCCACCCCAAATAGCCAATCCTTCCTTTCTATTATCCAGTAAAATGAAGAGACACAACCTACAGCAGATCTGCTGTAATATCCTATGTTCTCTCTCACAGTCTCCCTATCTGTTTCTTGCTTTGAGAATACACATAAAATACACAGCCGAAATACAATACCCTCATACATGGTGAGGGGTTGCCTTATAGGGAAAAAAACCCTAAACTAAACATAACTTCTACCGTCAAATCATCCGCCTAATGAACGGTCTAGATTGACTAGAAATTACTATATTTTTACAACGCAATTTTACATCTGTTTTTAGCTTCGGGGGCACTACCCCCGAACCCCCCCTCCAAGGGGGGTGCTCCATAAATTTGCAGCCCCCCCCCCCCCCCCCTGGACCCCCCAGGCAGTGTATAATTATGGGCGGTGTTGCCCCCCCCCCATTAAGGTACAGGGGTCCAACGCTATGATACAAAATAAACAAGATAATCGGGCTCCACACCCAACAATCTCCCACTTGGAGACTGATTGTAGAAACTCCACCAATGCTTCATTTGTTGGAAAATGACTCCTCTTTGGACTTGGTTGTTTCTCATCTTCATATTCATCCTTTAAGACCAATTAAAACTAAGCATAATCTCAGTTTCTCCCTGGTTACAACTTTTGTTAGCATATCTGCAGGATTCTGGCTAGTGTGTATCTTTTTCAGCTTCAACTGTCTATCTTCCAATACTGACCATTTGAAATGGTACTTGAGCTATATGTGTTTAGTCCTGGAATAAAATGCTGATTTATTTGCAAGATGAATGGCACTTTGGATATCACTGTATAACGTGCCCATATCATGCATCTTACCCAATTAATCCATAAACCTTTGTACCCAAATCATTTCTTTACTAGCCTCTGTAGCAACAACATACTCTGCTTCGGTTGTTGAAAGTGCAACAACACTTTGGATTTTTGAAACCCAACTAATAGTTGTTCCACCTATAGTAAATACATATCCTGTATTGCTCCTCATGTTATCTTTTTCACCTGCCATATCTGCATCAACATATCCCCGTAGAGCAATGTTTGAACCACCAAAGCATAATGCTTGATTTGTGGTACCTCTCAAATATCTGGGAATCCATTTTACTGCCATCCAATGTTCTTTTCCTAGATTGTTCATGTACCTTCTTACAACTCGCATTCCATGTGCAATATTAGGCCTTGTGCAGACCATTTCTTACATTAAGCTTCCAACTGCTGATGCATATGGAACTTTAGACATATAGTCCATTTCTTCTTGGGTCTTGGGGCACATCTCCTTACTAAGTTTGAAATGGCTAGCAAAAGGTGTACTAACTATTTTTGCATTCTATATATTAAATCTTTTCAACACATTTAGTATGTACTCATTCTGAGACAGTGTTAATTTGCGATTTTGCCTGTCTCTAGTTATTCTCATACTAAGGATTTTTTTTGTAGCACCCAAATCCTTCATTGCAAATGAATTTGCCAATTTTCTTTTGAGCACATTTATTTCTTGCATGTTAGACCCTGCAACAAGCATGTCATCTACATACAATAACAAAATAATATAGCTACCATCATTTTGCCTTTTCAGATAAACACAATGATCAGAGTGAAATCTAGTATAACCTTGTTCATACATAAACTTGTCAAATTTTAGATACCACTTCCTCAGAGCCTATTTTAAGCCATACAAGCTCTTCTTTAACCTGCACACTAATTTTTCTTTCCCTTTTACCTCATATCCTTTTGGTTGCTCCATATAGATCTCTTCCTCCAAATCTCCATGGAGAAATGTTGTCTTTACATCTAACTATTCAAGATGTAAATCTTTCGCTGCTACAAGACTCAAAATAGTTCTGAGTGAATTCGACTTAACAACAGGAGAAAATATTTCATCAAAATCAATACCTTTCTTTTGTGCAAACCCCTTCCCCACAAGTCTAGCTTTGTACCTCCATTTTCCTCCATCTTCTTCCTTTAACTTGTAAATCCATTTATTCTGCAATGAATTTTTACTTGCAAGAAACCTCAGTAAGTCCCAAGTCTATTTATGCATTAAGGAGTCCATCTCTTCTTCCATGGCTAGCTCCCACTTCTTCTTGATTTCAACCTGCATTACTTCTTCATAACATTCAGGTTCACCAGAATCAGTCAATAATATATAATATAATGAAGGAGAGTATCGTTTAGTGGGTCTAATTATCCTAGTAGATCTTCTAACACCACTTTCAGGTGTTTGAGGTGTCTGTTGCTATTGTGGTGGTTTTTGTTGTTGTGGTTGTTGATTATTATTATTTTCAGACACCTTTACCTTTTCTGTGATCTCATCAAGAACTATGTATCCTTTGTTTTCTTTTTCCTGTTTCTTTTCCTGCAACTGATTCTTATACAAGACCTTTTCATTGAATATTACATCTCTGCTCCTAATGATTTAGATATTTTCATAATCATATAAGCGATAACCAAAATAATTAACACCATATCCAATAAAATTACATTTCTTTGATTTTGCCTCAATCTTTTTTCTGTTTTCTTTATTAATATGAACAAAGGCCTCACAGCCAAAAGGCTTTAAAAAGGATTAGTTTACCCTTTTACATGTCCATGCCTCCTCTATAATACCACCATCCAAGGAACTTGAAGGCCCTCTGTTTATTAGATAAACAACAGTATCTACAACATCTGCCTAAAATTGTAAAGGTAATCCTGCATGCAATCTCATGCACCTTGCACGCTCCATGATTGTCCTGTTAATCCTTTCTGACATACCATTTTCTTGTGGTGTTCTTGGAACTTTCTTCTCTCTGTGAATTCCATGCTCTGAACAGTACCTATCAAACTCTTTGCTGCAATATTCACCTCCATTGTCTGATCTGAGACACTTCAACTTCTTTCATGTCTCAATCTCAACCAAAGCTTTCAATTTCTTGAAATTATCAAATACATCAGGTTTATTCTGAATACAATAAATCCAAGTTTTTATAGTTGCATCATCAATAAAAGTAACATAATAACGAGAGCCACCAAGAGATGATACCTGAGTAGGTCCCCATACATATGTATGCACAAGCTCTAATTTTTAGCACTTCTTTTCTTTCCCAACTATGAGAAATCTGACTCTTCTATTTTCCATAAATGCAATTCTCACACAAATCCAAATCAACATTCTTCAAACCTGGCAACAAATTTCTTTAGTGAAGAATCTTCATCCCCTTCTCACTCACGTGTCCGAGCCTATGATTCCATAATGCTGCATCTTCTCCTTTGGAAGTTAAAGAATTAACAGAGTTAGAAATACCATTGCATAAATACAATGTACCAACATTTTCGCCTTTTTCTATTACCAGTGCTCCTTTGGTGACCTTCCAAGTTTTATCTGTGAAATTTGTCACAGAACCTTCATTGCCTAACTGCCTTGTTGAAATCATATTTTTCTTCAGATCTGCAACATGCCTTACCTCCTTTAATAGCCATTGGTTTCCATTCTGTTGTTTTACAAGAACCTTACCCATTCCAACAATTTTACAGGGTTTATCATCACCCAAACGGACTTTTCCAAAATCTCCTTGAACATAGTCATGAAAATATTTCTTATCAGGTGTGGCATGGAATGAATCCCCTGAATCTACTACCCAAGAATCAGTAACATTTTCGAAAGAAATAATCAAAACATCTTGTAACACATCACCTGTCACATTTTCTTCATGATTGTTTTCTTGCTGTGTGTCTCCTTTTTCCTCCCGAGATCTACAGTATTTCTTTAGGTGTCCTTTATTTACACATTTCCAACACACTATCCCCGATCTAGACTTGGATCTGCCTTTCCTTGATTTACTGCGATATCCCAAGCTCTTTCCTCTTTCCATTTTTCTTCCCCTAGACTCTGCACTCAAAGCATTACCTGATGTCTCACCGGAGCTTTTCCGTCACATTTCCTTGCTAAGGATAGCATTGACAACATCATCAAACTTTAAAGTACTAGATCCAGAGATAGAGTTGCTAATGGCCATAACTAAACCATTCCAGCTTTCAGGAAATGAGCATAAAAATAACAGAGCTCTAACTTCATCATCAAAGTTTACCCCTATAGAACTAAACTGACTGGTAACTTTATTAAAATCACTTAAATGGTTTGCAACAGATCCACCTTTCGACATCTTCATATTAAATAAACATTTCATGAGAAATACCTTGTTTGAGGCCAAGGGTTTTTCATATAGTTTTTCCAACGCCTTAATCAAACCCTCTGTTGTTGTTTCCTTCAAAAAATTGAAGGCTACCGACACCGCGAGGCACAACCATACTGTTTCGAGTGCCTTTCTATCAAGAATATTCTATTCTGCGTCTATCATAGTCGTCGGATTCTTTGTTTTTCCACTCAATGGTAGGTACAGATCTTTCTAATACAGATAATCTTCCATTTGCATCTTCCACAGTAGGAAATTTTGGCCGTTAAATTTCTCGAACCTAAATTTACCATTTTTTGCCATTTCTCCCACTCGAACCAGAAACCCTTCTTTCTTGCGAGTTTATCAGCCAAACAGACCTTCGGCTCTGATACCAGTTGTTAGAAAATTAAATATTACAGAGCAATGAAACACATAAAATATGCGGAAAAAATAAGCACACAAAACACATAAACCCAGAGAGACATAGATATACGTGGGTCACCCAGTTTGGGTTATGTCCACCCTGAACAACCAGTCCTTCCTTTCTATTATCCAGCAAAATGAAGAGACACAACCTACAACAGATCCATTGTAATATCCTCTATTTTCTCTCATAGTCTCCCTATTTTCTTCTCGCTCCGAGAATACACATACAATACACAGCTGCAGTACAATACCCTCGTACATGGCAAGGGGTTGCCTTCTAGGGAATAAAACCCTAAACCAAACATAACTTCTACCGTCAGATCATCCACCTAATGAACGGCCCAGATTGACTAGAAATTACTATACTTTTACAAGGCAATTTTACATATGTTTTTAGCTTCGGGCGCACTACCCTCGAAACCCCCAGCCAGGGGGGGGCTCCATAAAGTCAAAGTCACCCCCCCTAGACCCCCCAGGCAGCGTTTAATTATGGGCGGCGTTGCAGCCCCCATTAAGGTATAGGGGTCCAACGCTGTGATACAAAATAAACAAGATAATCAGGCTCCACACCCAACATTAATAACATGTTAGAATAAATATAAATAAAACAGTAATATTACCTCTATCATCTAGCGGTTCATCAGTTATGAAGAGGATGTTGGGACATCCTCGCCAATCTAAGCCAGCATAAGGACATGGGACCAAAATGAAGGGATGCAGCCTATCAACACTGGCTAGTAAGTCTAGTGAATCATGTGATATCCTTGCTGGAAACAAAGTGTCTCCCCTCTTGGGCATCATCTACCCCCACATGTGCATCCGGGTCCCAAATATCGGCCTACGAGGTTATCGAACAGAACTAGGTCTCATCTCTGGAATCCTCTCAAAAAAAAAAAACAGCTTTGAAGCAAAAGGGAAGTTGACCCTCCCTTGTGCATGAGCGCAACATCTATCTAAAGTCGTACAAAAATTCCACAAAAAAATGGAAGACCACCTGAAAAGTCATGGCTATTGTACTAAATAATCAACATAATATAAAAGCGAGCAACTAATGCGTTGCCCGTCACTGTTGTTGTGCAAAATGGTAGAAATTATAAGGGAGAGGCACTGCACATCCTGTCTACCAAAAGCACCTATACGTAACTGACCTCCAGGTACCTGAAACTCTGAAGGAGACAGTACATGTGCTCCAATGTATATCTAGGAGTAAACTAACTGACTCCCTGCTACACAACTAGCTGGCATGTCTGGGAATGAGGGAAAATCCACCCCTCTCCTTGATAGTCCTGTAATAAAATAAATATCCTCCTTAGTGGGTGTGTACCACTGGTCAGGACCAACTTGGAAAGCCTGTCGATGGGAATTCCACCTGCAGATAAGATATCTCAAAAACACACTGTGCGCCTTTAGGGAAGTAGCCTCCTCATAGAATTGAGGAGGCCTACCTACCTAAGGATCTCCTGGGTATCTGCAGTAATAGGGCAAGGTTATGCATCTCTCTCCCTCTCTCGGGCCTCCCATTGGCGAATCATGTCATACTGTTCAGCCTGTTGTTGCTGCTATTCCTCCTCTTCTCTCTGAATCATTGCCATATTAAATAAAAAGAATTATTAAACAGACATGTATTTAGGAATATATATATATATATATATATATATATATATATATATATATATATATATATATATTTTATTTTTATTTTTTATTTTTGAAAAAAAAACAAACAAGTCGGTGCGCCATAAAAACAGTCACGCACTAGTCGTGGTGTGTCTTAAGAATGTAGAGCACCAGTCCTAGTGCCCCTAATGAAATACAATGCACCGGCCTCGGTGCAGCTATCTATTTTTCAGGCACCGTTAACTACATCAAAGTTCAGAATACCGGTGCATTGACTGAAATATATGCCCCGACGTGTATAGTCATGTCAGCGCACCGACTTCATGACAATTACATAGCCGATGGTGCGGTCTTTTACTCGGTCGCACCATTGACCCTCTCGGAATCTAGAATGTGGTGCGCTGACATACACCGGGGTGGATAATTCTGTCAATGCACCGCACTCTGATTCCCGTGGTCAACGGTGCGCCTGGATAAATGAGCGCACCACCTTTAATTTAATTTAATTTTTTTTAAATTATTCGGGGCGCCTTTTGGTACCGCCCTGGAAACGGTACGGATACCATCAGCACCGGTGGCGGTGCAGCCTGTAAATTTTACAGGCATCACCGCTATCCGGTATGATTCAAACAACTCCGGCACACTACGTGACAAATTTTTTTTTATGGTTATTTTTAAGGTTATTTCAATTTCTAATCCGCTAAAAGGCTTAATTATGGAAAAACTACAAAAATACCTGTACATTTTTCCATTGAGGAGGCATATTGGTTGTAAAATTTGCAAAAGAAAATTTTCCCACCATTTTTCAAACTGGAAGTTGGGGATTGGTGGCCAATGCAGAGCAGCAGTACGTGCAATGGGTGCAATGAGAGCACTGATGTTAGGGTGGCTCAGACAAGGGGAAATGGCACCGGTGCTTGAGAGCTCTAGAGCACTGAGGAAAGTGAAAAATGAAGTTTTATGGCCGTAATTTTTTTTATATTTTACCCTGTTCCAGTGCGCAGGGTTTTATAGGCTCACTGGTACGCTTACCTACAACCACACCGGGCTGTGTCAAATTTGGCTCGTTGTTTATAATGCACCAGGGCAGTTCCCTAACACCACACTGGGATGTTTCAGTTTCAGCGTGAAATTTTGATGATGCATTGGGGATGAATATCCCTAAAGCACCGATGCGGAATAGACGTAAAGCACTAGTTTGTTGGCCTTAAAAAAAAATTTATGTAATGATATTCTGGTGTGTGTGATTTATCGGCGCACTGGTGCTCTTGGATAAGAACACACTGGCGCATTTATATTTTGCCGCGGTGTTTTATGATGCACCGGCACGGAAGAGTGGGGAAGCACCGGTGCGTTACAGTAATAGGAGGCCCCGAATGTGTGTGTACATCGCACAAGTTGTATGTTGTGCCAATGTCTCGTGCGCATTGGTGCATTCTATGGTAGGGCACGCACCGGTAATTTAGAGCTCAGAAGCACTAGAAAACTGAAAAATCCGGGTTATTTTGCCATTATTTTTTTTTTAATTTAACCCTTTACCGGTGTGCGTTGTTTATAGGTGCACCAGTTCTGTTTCTTACAAACCTACCAGTCAGTTTGTGTTTTGGTGTGAAGTATTATGATGCACCGGTGCAGTTTCTTTCTACCGCACCGAATGGTTTCAGTTTTGGCACGGTGTTTTATAATGCACCGACGCGGAATATCTGTGACGTGCCAGTGCTATATAATAATAAGACGCACTGGGTGGGTGTGTATGGAGTGCACGGTGTTTATTGTGCCAATGTTTTGGTCCACACCAGTGCTTTCTCAGTTCGAGAGCACTGGGGTGATGTGTAATGATAAGCGCACCGAGAGGAAACCATCTGAAAAACCCTCCGCCCGCCAACCTCCTCTAGTAACCTTCGCTAGAAAAGGATGTATGGGGTATTTTTCTGTGGGGTTCCTCAAAAACATCCACTAGAGGGTATTTTCCTTGTAGTGAGGTAATAAGATCCTACGATGATAGTAGATGACCTCCTCTCCAACTGAGTATCCCTCCTCAAGCAATTGGCCATCCAATATCATACAAGTAGAAAGATCCTTGGAATAATCCACCAACGACTGGGATTTCCAATATGGATCTATCCTCCGTAGAGAGAACATTGATGATCTACCACAAAGGACATCTATCATATGGTTTTCTTCCTCTTTGACATCTCTCATGCCAGAGATGCAAGTTGGAAAGCTGCTATCCTTCCGATGCTACTCCTGCCACAGCTCAGAATCTGAAATGAGACTGGGTAATGATGATGTTGAGAGAATTCTCCTTCTCTCCTTGAGTTTACCCAAGACTCCCAACGCTGTACCAAGCTCTCCCAAGGTCTCCACTCCTCTGAAATCAATGAGTAATGCCTCCAAATGTGAAGCATCCCTCATCATCTGTTGATCTAGGGGTCTCCTTGGATAAATTCCTCCATACAATGAGACAACATCATCAAGAGTAGACTGTATATATGGATGGATAGACTTGTCCTTGCCCTCACTATGAAATCCAGTCTCCCTCTTAGGTGCATCAACCTCTTGAAATAGATAGGGGTGTGTGCTCCTCATCACATGATGTTGGTCATCCTCCCTATCTCCTCCTTTTATCTCCATAGTTTCACACCATATCATCAATGGCACATGTAGATCATGATTTGTGCCTTGATCTCCACATATGAGATCCTGGGGAATTCCTTTCAATGCTGAAATAATCCCTCTTGTTGGAGCAAGAGCTCCCTCTCCCTCTGCATGAGGTGCTAGATAAACTCTAGACATGACAACATTTTTTCCCTCATCCTCATCAATATGTATGGGAAACCTCCCAATGACTGGATCCTCTTTTAAAAAAGGAATCTCCACACCCACTTGCTTAAGAATTTAAGATAGAGGTCTTGCCTCTAGCAAGGTATGATGCAAGATATCAACCTCCTTAATAGTTTTCTGAAGTGGAGTTGATTTTAGAGTTTCATCCATCACATGCAAAGTTTTTTTTTGTTTATGTTTGTTTAACTTCACCACATGTGTTGCATAAAATGTTCCATCAAATATGTCCACCGGTGTCTTAGTAAACCTTGCATAAGAAGAATTATTTGCATTTTTCAAAGAAAAAGACTCAAATATCCACCATGCATGGGCCTTACCTCCAAAATGCAGCGCTGCAACTTTGATGGCCTCATCTTCATAAATGTGATGTTGCTGCAAATAGGAGTCTAGATCCTCCACCCAAGCTCTAGTTGAACATGTAGGTGAACCATCAAAAGTAGATAGAAGGAATCTACCCCTATCATGCTACCTAATTCTCTTCAACTTTATCTTGAAAAACTCTGTAAAAGTAATATGATCTCTAAAATTCTGAGTTTTAGATTCATACTCTTGCAGAAAATCACTAAGAGTTTCCCTCCTAGTCATTTCTTCTTCTTCCATCTCTCTCATGGAAAATCTGGGCATATGACTGCATTTTTCATCATAGTGTGTGGCTGCATGCTCACACTCATTATGTGAAAATCTAGAGTTTGTTTCAGATTCAAACCCTCTTGGAGATTCTCTCACCATCTCCCTCCTCATCTTCTTAAGATCTTCATGAATGCTCTGCAAAGTTTGAGACAGAAACTTCGGAAGTTTCTCCTCCTTTCTTCCTCCAAAGAATGGAGTCTTCTTTCTGTTCATATTTTCTTCTTCTTTTCTTCTTCTTTTATTCTAGAGAGCATAATCGCTGAGATTCCACAGGCTGAGCCAAGATTATGCTTTGATACCACTGTCATATCCCAAAATGGGGATGCAACAATATGTGAACACAAAACTAGAAATAGTAGTGAATAAAATCATACCAAAATGTATGGAAACCATGGAGCCATTTTATTATGTAATTCAGCAGCAAAAATGTACAATATAACTCAAATAATCAAGGCAAACAAGCCTCCCATGAATACATATGCCAAAAGTGGAATGTTGTTATATTGCAGAATGCTCATGAACATGTACAACACAATCATAGATGGTACACTACTACATTGGAATGTGAAATAACACAAATCTGCAAATAGATGGCTCATACAATATTGGCAGTGAATATCTAAGCTCTCAAACACAATTTCAAGACAATCCTAGAAGGATTAGTTGAAATATGAAAAAGTGAAAAAATGTCAGAGTTGCAGTCCTAGGACTGAGTAGCAGCTACAACTCAAGAAATCAATGGAGATAGCTGAAGATGTTGCATCAGATAAATAGACCTCCTCCAATGGATCTTCCAAGTGAAATGTTGATCCTAAAACTGAAGATCTCTCCCTCCAATCAGGTAATGAAAACCCTCACTGCAATTCCTCTCTGAAATAATGCAGTCAAGGAGACGAACTGCATTATAGATGATGGAATATGGTTGGCCTGATGCCAACGATGGTGAAATCAGCTCAAATCTTCCTCACTGATCCTCCAAAGGAAAGAAGGCTTCCTCCTCTGAAAAATAAGCTCCGGAAGTGTTGTTGTGGAACCTCCACTGCAACAGAACGTTATACTTCAGCAGAAATAACATTGTAGCTGAAGGAGGTGGCTTGACCTTAAGCCTGGATGTGGAGAAGTGAAGTACAAGGTCCCTCAAGAGGCCTCTCTTGAAAGGAGAAGGAATTCCTAAATAGGAATTCCTTGTGCTAAGCAGCACAGCAACTCTGCTAAACATCAAGAGAATGCACAACAGTCTAACCAGACCATAAAATCAATAATCCATAACATGTCTTCATATGACTGCCTTGCCCTCCTTTTATACAAATGGAAGCCCTCTCTCCTTGGTTCCCATTCATTAGGGTTTCCTCCACCAAGGAATCTTCCTCCCACTATGTCTGCATTGTCTCCCAAGATGATCTTCACCTCCTATCCTAGCGTTATTGACTTGGTCAAACTTGACCTTGTTCACATGCAGATGTCCTCTTTCACACATGAGGGTGTGAAATCTAGCTCTTATGATGATCCCTTTCACACTATGAGGGATTTTATTCATATTTCTGAAATGTATGGGTCTCCTTACCCATTTATTCATCTCCTAAGTGAAATCAACAAAAATCAATATTCCAATTAGCTGCATGCTAATTTTGGAATATTACAAAACCTAACAAGGATGGAATTTTTTGACCGCTTCAACACAATATTTGAAAATATATAGCTAACAATAGCCTGTAAAAAAGGTTTTTTGGGTTGTAGAAAGTCCATATATATGACCACCACAAGATCCACTATGGAAATCATTCAACACTGACTCATCTTCTTCTAAGGTTAAGCAACCTCTAAGGAATGAATCAATCCCGTGACAATATAAAGTGTCACCAATAATAATATAACTTTTAACTAAGTGATGCAATTTTATTCACTCTTCCTTCGAAAAAAGTGAGAGGAAACTTAAAATTTGGAAGATATATTATGATATATCCATACCAAGGATCTTGTAAAGAAATTATTAGAAAATTATATATTACAAAGAAATGGAACACACAAAATATGCGGAAACACAAACATGGAAAACATATAAAACAAGAGAGACATCGATATATGTGGTTCACCCAACTTGGGCTACATCCATGGAAACATCCAATCCTTCATTTATATTATCCATCAAAATGAAGAGACACAACCTACAATAGATCCATTGTAATATCATATACTCTCTCACACAGTCCCCCTTTCTATTTCTCACTCAGAATATACACACAATACACAGCCACAATACGATTCCCTAATGCAACAGAGGGGTATCCTCCTAGGTAAAAAAAACCTCAATTAAACATAACTTCTACCGCCAGAGCATCCGCCTAATGAACGACCCAAATTGACTATGAAATTACAATATTTTACAAGGAAATATTACATATGTTTTTATCTTCAGGGGCACTGCCAGGGGGGGCTCATAAAATCTCCATCGCCCCCCCCTGGACCCCCCTGACGACGATTAAACAATGGGTGGGGTTGCCACCCTGTTAAGGATAGGGGTCCAACTCAGTGATACAGAAAGAAGATAATCAGGATCCACACCCAACAATCTCCCACTTGGAGACTAATTGTAGCAACTCCACCACTACTTCATTTGTCTAAAAATGACTCCTCTTTGGACCTAGTTGTTTCTCATCTTCATCATCATACTTGAAGACCAATTGAAGCTGAGAAGAATCTTAGTTTCTCCCTGGTTACAACTTTTGTTAACATATCTTTAGGATTTTAGCTAGTGTGTATATTTTCCAGCTTCAACATTCCATCTTCCAACACTAACCGTATGAAATGGTACTTAAGTTGTATGTATTTAGTCCTGGAATGAAATGTTGAGTTCTTTTCAAGATGAATAGAACCCTGGCTATCACTATATAACCTTCCCATCGGCTACTTCTTACCCAATTCATCCATAAACCTTTGTAACCAAATCATTTCTTTATTAGCCTTTGTAGCAGCAACATAATCTGCTTTCGTTGTTGAAAGTGCAACAACACTTTGCATTTTTTAAACCCAACTAACAATTGTTCCACCTATAGTAAATACATACCTTGTAGTGCTCCTCTTGTTATCTTTATCACCTCCCATATTTGCATCAACATATCCCTGTAGAGAAATGTTTGAACCACCAAAGCATAATGATTGATTTATGGTACCTCTCAAATATCTAAGAATCCATTTCACTGCCATTCAATGTTATTTTCCTATATTTTTCCTGTACCTGCTTACTGTTGAGTATGTGTTATATTTTTTTTGGTGTGCAGACCCACTCATAGGCGGACCCACCCATGGTTTTGTGCATGAGTCTGCACATGGTT
The DNA here is from genome assembly GCA_034641835.2 of Pinus albicaulis. NCBI lineage: Eukaryota > Viridiplantae > Streptophyta > Pinopsida > Pinales > Pinaceae > Pinus > Pinus albicaulis. Next base: position 483,694,342 of record CM076575.1, read on the forward strand.
TTTGGGGACGATGGTTTTCGGCCCCTGGTATTTTGTAGATCTGGTCAAGGGAACTACGGTTATGTTTTAATCCAGGGTTAATGGACTGGTGTTTATGTATTCTTCGGCATGTATATATATGTGTTGTAACACTGAAAGGAATATAATGAAAAATCAAGCTGGTCATCCTGATTTGGGATCCAGGGGAAAATCTCTGTGTATATATTTTTTATTTTTTATGCTCTCACTATTGTTTATTTTCTTTTTTTAATATTCATTTGTAGATAATTTCCATACAACGTTAAAACCTACACATACAACTCCCACTGAATGTGAAATATCAGGCCTTGTGCAGACCATTGCATACATTAAGCTTCCAAGTGCTAATGCATATGGAATTTTAGAGATATAATCCATTTCTTCTTGGGTCTTGGGGCACACCTCCTTACTAAGTTTGAAATGGCTATCAAAAGGTGTACTAAATGATTTTTCATTCTGGATATTAAATATTCCCAACATCTTTTTTATGTACTCATTCTGAGGCAGTGTTAATTTTTTATTTTTTATGTCTCTTGTTATTATCATACCAAGTATTTGTTTTACAGATCCCAAATCCTTCATTGCAAATGAATTTTCCAATTTTCCTTTGAGAAAAATTATTTCCTGCATGTTAGACCCTGAAATCATAGAATTTCATCTACATACAATAACAATATAATATAGCTTCCATCATTTTTCTTTTTCAGACGAACACAATGATCAGAGTGACATCTAGTATAACCTTGTTCAGACATAAACCTGTCAAACTTTAGATACCACTACCTCGGAGATTTTTTTAAGCCATACAATCTCTTCTTCAACATGCACACTCATTTTTACTTCCCTTTTACCTCATATCCTTGTGGTTTTTTCATATAGATCTCTTCCTCCAAATATCCATGGAGAAAAGTTGTTTTTACATCTAACTATTCAAGATGCAAATATTCCACTGCTACATGAATTAAAATAGTTCCGATTGAAGTCATTTTAACAACAGGAGAAAATATTCGATCAAATTCAATACCTTTCTTCTGTGCAAACCCCTTCACCACAAGTCTAGCTTTGTACCTTTTTTTTCTTCCATCTTCTTCCTTCAACTTGTAAACCCATTTATTCTGCAATTTTGTTTTACCTGCAAGAAACCTGACTAAGTCCCAAGTCTAGTTATGTATTAATGAGTCCATCTCTTCTTTCATGGATAGATCCCACTTCTTCATGGTTTCTACCTACATTACTTCTTCATCACATTATAGTTCACCAGAATCAAACAACAATACATAATATAGTGAAGGAGAGTATCATTGAAGGGGTCTACTTATCCTGGTAGATTGTTTTACTACAATTTCATGTGTTTGAGGTGTTTTTTGCCATTGTGGTGGTTGTTTTTGATGCAACCATAAGGTCGCAATTAAAAAAAATGCACCACATGAAAGGTTTTTGGCATTAACCCCACACGTACTCCCCTTAACTTGACCTCCTTATCATATTAATAAAACGCATGCGGAAGTTTTAACCATGATTGATAACTCAATATTATAGAATTTACCTTTATGCATTATCTCCCCTTCACATTATACCATTAACTCAGGCCTATGGGTTATGTCCCACATAACTCCTTTACACATGCAGTGGTCTATAACATACATACTTTATACAATAAATAGCGCTTTCACTTTATAACAGACCACACATAAAACCCAAATCATTACCTATACGCAGAACACTCTGTTGTAGGGTCCATAATACCTTCATCGCAATCGCTTGATCGTAATTTTAATACTATACCAATAACACTAAGCCATAAGATCAGTGATGAGCGCTAAAACAAAATTACAACACATGGCTCCTCCTGTCACATCGCATCCTTCAATCCTTACTGCTTCACATCGCAATCAAAACACTTCATCATGTGAACTCTTAACACTAAACTTTAAAATATTTGACGTGCAATGTTGCACAAGGCAGACACGTGGCACCTCCCCTCACTGCATCGCAACTGTCAGACTTTACCACATCGAAAGTTATCCTTTTTACTTTGCGAAGTATTTTTCACTATCCGTTATCATTAGTGGAGTGCGAAATTGTGACTCGTTTTCCACCATTGATCTGTTCCCCTTTTAAATCTGATCTAATCATGGTCGTATGTTCATATGCACGCGGTTCTTCTTCACCTATTCTACCCGCACTGGTATTTACCATTTATTCTTTTGATTCCTCACTTTAATCATGTTTTTCCATTCACCTCTCTGGAAATCTTTAAGTATTCTCTGACTTTGTCGATTCCTCTACTTTATACTACTCTGCTTCTCTATTTTCTTCCCGCTACTCCTTTTCTTGTCAGGAATTCTTCAAGTGCATCTCTCCTAAGCTTTTTACTATTTATTATTTATATATCCATTACATTGTCTTGATCTTGAATACAGAATACTCTTCGTATTATTCCTCTTCTTCCAGAATTCGTAATTCATTCTTTACTTGACCTGTACACACATATATTAGATCCAGACTAGAATCACACAGATTCTACCCAACCGTTAAGTCATTTAGCACTCGGAAAGACTTATACATTCAAATTGAACCCATTCATCATGCTTTATCACACAGAAACCATAAATTCACAGTTACAGATCACTTAGCATGTAAAAGGAATACACACACATTCACAATGAATTCAATTTCCTCATTCATTAAATAAATCTATAGATACAAATAAAAACATGTTTTATAATCTAGCTTTGCACTTATTTGCCTTTACATGGCCCTTTTCTCTTCCTCTCTCTCTTTGTATTCCCGTAGGCTTACAATTAAATTTCTCTCTAAGAATATCTTCTTTTTCTACTCTATCTACCTACCTATTGTTTGTGCCTTTGAGGATTTGCAATTATATACAAAACGTTTTGTAACCACTTTTGGTTAAAATTCATAAGTTACTCAAAAAAATCCTGAGAATCCTCTAAGTCCTTAATTAATTCCTAAAATATCTTTATCCCTTGAGGATCTCAATATTCAACTAAACCCTAAGGATCCTCTATAAATCATGAACTACTTCCTAATCTAAGATTTACAATATTTCATAACATCTCAATCCATACCAATCACTCATCAATCACTCATGTTCTCCAACATTCGAGAACATTTACAAGTATGCCTCTCAGTAATTAATTAAACTCTATTCTAATGTCTCACCTAAATCGCTCAAAATATTGAAAATTATCTTAATTAAATGTAATGTTCCCAATTTTAGCCTCAAGCTAAAAGCTAAAATTGGGAACATTATAGTTGCATATTTTTATTTTGTTAAATAAAAATGGGTAAAGTGACCCATTCATATAATAAACAGGAATAAAATCCCTTGCAATGTGAAAAGGATCATCATGGAGCTGTATTTCACACCCTCATGTGTGAAACAGGTTAAAATGCAAGTGGAAAAGGCCTAATTGACCAAGTCAAACTGCGTTGGCATGAGTTGGAAAGCACTAAGTGGGACAGCACAGTTTTAGTGGAGGAATATTCCATGGGGGAGGAAACTTACAGAGGAAGGAAGGAGGAGACTTCGTTGTGTTTAAAAGAGGAGCAAGGCAGCCCATTGATAGCATCTTGGATCATTCGATTATTTGTCTATTCAGACAAATTGTTGCCTCTTGCTGTTCAACAGAGCTGCAGTGCCCTCGGGCACGAGGGAGCCTTGTTTAGGATTTCCTCTCCTTCTTGAGTAGTTCTTGAAGGATTTCACACACCCTCCATATTATAGCATTTAGTCCATAGCATCATCCATCTACATCAGCGCAGTTTCTGCAGCAGATATTGTGCAGTGTTGTTGGATGTTGCTGGGGAGGTTTCCATACACCATTTTGAGCTGATCTTTTAGAGGAGGGAGGTTCTATACTTCCTGGAGGTTAGTGAGGATGGTTCCAGAAATTATTCCAATATCTTTGTCTGAAGTCCAACCACTACCATCAGTTACAACACATACCCTCTCATAGACTGTGTTCTTGTTGAGGCATATTTGCAGTGAGGGTGTTGCAGACATTTCAGAGGGTGAACTCTCTTGTGTCGAGATCAGCTTGAAATTTGGGAGAAGCATTGGAGGAAGGCACATCATCAAATTCAGCCATTCAGCTTTTTCCATTCCACTCCACATATTGAGTTGCTGCAGCTACCCAACAACTACGACATTTTGACAGTTTTGCATATTTCAGCCAATCCTTCTAGGATTGACTTGAGGTAGTCATTGGGAGCTTAGATATTCTCTCCCAATGATGTATGAGCCATATATATGTATATCCATGATGTATTTCACTCAGTATAGCAGTCTCCTTCATGTGATTGCGCAGTCCCTATTCATGGGCATTCTGCTATGGAGCAGCACTTGTATTTTGGCATGTATTTTCATGGAAGGCTCCTTGCCTTGTTCCTTGGATGTTCATTGTACCATTTTGCTGCTATTATTTCATAATAAAATGGCTCAAGGGTTTTCATACATTTTTTCATAATGTTTATTCACTTTTATTTCCAGTTTATGTCTTTATATTGTTGTAGCTACATTTTTGGGTTATCTTGAGAGATTCCCAATCTTGTTTTATTTCCCACTTGGGGATATTGTCCCTTGAAAATGCTCTATAGAAAAAGTCTGATAGTGGGCCAGGTAGCCTCTAGAGTTCACCGTTCTTTATGAAGGTTACAAATCCAGTAAATGCCCCTTCATTCTATCTCTGGAATAGATTTGCTTGTCGATTGACAATGTTTCTGAAAAAGGAATATTGTAGTGGTATCAGAGCATAATCTTGGCTCAACCTATGGATCTTCGCCAAGATGCCATCTAAGAAGAAGAAGAAGAATCTACTTTGTGGAGAAGAAGAAAGAAAAAGGAGTGAGCTAGCTAATCTTCTCCCTAAATCCACCTAGGGCTTTCATGGGAGCCACAAGCAAAAGAGAAGGGATAGATTTGAAGAATCTCCACAAGGGTTTGAAGCAGAAACAAACTCTAGGGTTTCTAATGAGGAATGTGAACATGCAGTCACATCCTTTGATGCACAGTGCAATCACAGGTGTAGATTTTTCATGGAAGAGATGGGAAAAGAAGGAGAGGTGATCAAGAGGAAAACTCTTGGAGATTTTCAGAAGGAGTATGAGTCTCAAACTCCGGCATTCAGAGATCATCTCACTTCATGGATTTTTGCAATTATAAGGTGAAGGGAAGCCAGCAGCAAGATACATTTGTTCTATCTACTTTTGGAAGTTTACCTACATGTTCAGCCAAAGCATGGGTAGAGGAGTTGAAGACCATGTTGCAGCAGCACAAAGTTTCCAAAGGAGGTGCTATCAGATTTGCAGCACTACACTTTAGAGGTAAGACCTATGCATGGTGGATATTTGGGTCATGTTTTTTAGAATTCAAATACTTATTTCTATTTCAGATTCATTGAAGCCATGATGGAAATATTTGGTGGGAGAAAATCTGAAACACATGCAAACCTAGATCTTACATGAAGAAGGAGGAAACATAAACTCAGATCCACTTCAAAATATTGTTGGGAAGGCTGTCATCTTGTATCATACCTTGTTGGAGGCAAAGTATCCATCTCATATTTTTGCACAAGACAGCATGGAGGTCTCTTTTTCAAAAGGAGATCAGATTTTGGAGAAGTTTCCCCTACATATTGATGAGGGGGAGAGCAACTGCGTTGGTATAGCTAGAGTTGATGTAGTACCTCATGCAAAGGAAATAGGAGCTCTTGCTCCACATAGAGGGATTCTTGTGTCTTTGCAATAAATTCCCCAGGATCTCCCATGTAGAGATCAAGGCACAACTCATGATACATATGTTCCATTGATAGTAGGGTGCAGAGCTATGGAGATAGAAGGAGGAGATAGGGAGGATGATCAGCATCATGTGACGAGGAGCACACACCCTGTATATTTTATGAGGTTGATGCACCTAAGATTATGATTGGATTGCGCAGTGGAAGCATGGAGGGTTTTACCCATTCATACATTCAGTCATCTCTTGATGACGGTGTCTCACTGCATGGAGACATTGCACTGAGGAGACCACTAGATCAGCAAAGGAGGTTGGATTCTCCACATTTGGGGGCCTCACACCTTGATTTCAGGAGGGTGGAAACCTTGGGAGAATTCAGCATAGTGCAGAGAGTTTGAGATAGACTCAAGGAGGAGGGAGACACTCTCTCATTTTCAGCATCACCCACTCTCATCAGTTATACTGCGCTGATATAGTTGCTGCAGAGATGGAGGATAGCATCTTCATGATGTAGGATGGCTGCTCCATAGATTTGGTGAGAGAGATGATACTTCCTTGAGTAATAACTCTTTCATGCATTGGAGTAGATGGAGGCCACTCATGCTTACATTTCCCAGGATCGGGAGATTCTTTGGAGGTGATAGTCTCTCATGGGAGGATCATTTTCAGAGAGCATCATTTCTATTTGAGCATGAGCAGCTGCATGATGGGCATGGCAGCAACTTGGAGGATGAATTTGGCATGAGGGGATGTCAAGGCAACAGGCAGCAGCGTGATGGAGCACCATATTGCAGAACACCAGTGCTGTCTATGAGGATGATTGATCCAGGATGGAGGACTTAGCTTTGGTTGAGTATTCCCTAGGATCTTGGTGCACGCATGATTTTTGGATGGCCTTGATGGAGATGGCAGATGCTTAGTGGATGACATGATCATCTATCATCATGGCAGACTCTTCTTGACTAGGGCTTCTATGCTTAAGGAGACACTATTGCATGCAGCATTTGAGGACTTCCTAGCTATGCATTCGGATGCATACTTTGCCTTGCTAGAGGAGTTCACTTGGAGGGCATACATCATGATCTTCATCAGCATATGGACAGATGCATAGCCCAGATGATTATGGGGAGGTTGGCACAACCATTCCCTTACCCATTGGAGGAGAGGGAGAGAATTCAAATGAGCCAATTCAGCTCAAGGTCTCAATTACATGGTAGAGAAGGTATCATTTTCCATTTTGTACCTCTTTACTTCACATGAGAAACCTATTGTCTCAAGGAGGATCATCCCTTCTTTCATTTGTTATGATGTACTTGCAGCTACTTGTAGCCTTGATTTTGGATAATTTTGTGATGGTTGTGGGGGTAGCCACATGCTTCTTGGTGTGCACCATTGGCACCAATTTGTATTTTTGATGATTCCATCTTGTGACGAGTTGGTGGCAGCAAACAAGTGGCTAGTTCAGCACTTGTTATTTTGGTTTTAAGGCAGGCCAAGGAGGCACTGCGCAAGTTCCATGAGTGGAACTTTGAACCACTCTCCGGTTGTCATTTGGAAACTTGTTTTTATTGTATATTGCTCCATGTATTTATGATGTTTGTACACTCATGAGGAGCATTATTTGGAGAGTATTGTATGTAAAACCCATTGGGAGCATGATTCTCCCCATTGTATATTTTTTATCTGGCAGGAGATACCATGGGAAAACCATGATTGCCACATTGCTACTTGTACCTTCTTGTGGGAGAAACCACTTGGAGAATTTGCAGAGGCATTTCATGGCTGATTTTCTTGATGGGGTAGCTTGGGCCATTCCTGGAGGCCTTACTATTAGCTGAAGGATAGAGGCAGCCCCATGAACACTTCAAATGGAGAGAGGACCATCCTGAGAAGCACAAGCACACTCTCCATTCAGCCCCAACACATTGCAGAAACCAGGGGTTGATGTTTCCATTTGGATGATAGCATGGATGAGAGGATCATCATTGGGAGCAGAATTATCCCATGCATATCATCACTCCTACCTTAAGGAGGCCACATTCCACCAGGAAGGATTCCACTACACCTTCTATCTTTCCATGAGGAGCATCATTTTCAGTTTGCATACTTGGGAGAGAACATTGGAGGGAAAATTTATTGCAACATATTTGAGCAGTGGTGGGACCATGGATGAGGAGGCCACAAGAGAAGGAGGAGGAATTTTTTTTTCTCTATGTAGTTGCTTGAGGACAAGCAACACATGGGAGGGGAGGACTGTAATGTTCCCAATTTTAGCCTCAAGCTAAAATGGAACATTATAGTTGCATATTTTTATTTTTTTAAATAAAAATGGGTAAAGTGACCCATTCATCTAATAAACAGGAATAAAATCCCTTACAATGTGAAAAGGGTCATCATGGAGCTGGATTTCACACCCTCATGTGTGAAAGAGGTTAAAATGCAAGTGGACAAGGCCTAATTGACCAAGTCAAACTGCATTGGCATGAGTTGGAAAGCACTAAGTGGGACAATGCAGTTTTAGTGGAGGAATATTCCATGGGGGAGGAAACTTCTAGCGGAAGGAAGGAGGAGACTTCATTGTGTTTAAAATAGGAGCAAGGAAGCCCATTTATAGCATCTTGGATAATTTCATTATTTTTCTATTCAGACAAATTGTTGCCTCTTGCTGTTCGGCAGAGCTGCAGTGCCCTCGGGCATGAGGGAGTCTTGTTTAGGATTTCCTCTCCTTCTTGAGTAGCTCTTGAAGGATTTCACTCACCCTCCATATTCTGGCATTCAGGCCATAACATCAACCATCTACATCAGCGCATTTTTTGCAGCAGATATTGTGCAGTGTTGCTAGATGTTGTTGGGGAGGTTTCCATACACCATTTTGAGCTAATCTTTCAGAGGAGGGAGGTTCTATACTTCTGGGAGGTTAGTGAGGATGGTTCCAGAACTTATTCTACTATCTTTGGATGAAGGCCAACCACTACCATCATTTATAGTGCAGACCCTCTCATAGACGGCGTTCTTGTTGAGGCATATTTGCAGTGAGGGTGTTGCAGACATTTCAGAGGGTGAACTCTCTTGTGTCGGGATCAGCCTGACATTTGGGAGAATAATTGGAGGAAGGAACATCATCAAATTCAGCCATTCATCTTTCTCCATTCCACTTCACATATTGAGTTGTTGCAGCTAGCCAGCAACTTCGGCATTTTGACAGTTTTTCATATTTCAGCCAATTCTTCTAGGATTGACTTGAGGTAGTGATTGGGAGCTTAGATATTCTCTCCCAATGATGTATGAGCCATCTATATGTAGATCCATGATGTATTTCACTCAGTATAGCAGTCTCCTTCATGTGACTGCACAGTCCCTATTCATGGGCATTCTGCGATGGAGCAGCACTTGTATTTTGGCATGTATTTTCATGGAAGGCTCCTTGCCTTGTTCCTTTGATGTTAATTGTACCATTTTTCTGTTTTTATTTCATAATAAAATGGCTCAAGGGTTTTCATACATTTTGGCATAATTTTTATTCATTGCTATTTCCATTTTATGTCTTTATATTGTTGTAGCTTCATTTTTGGGTTATCTTGAGAGATTCCCAATCTTGTTGTATTTCCCGCTTGGGGATATTGTCCCTTGAAAATGCTCTATAGACAGAGTCTGATAGTGGGCTAGGTAGCCTCTGGAGCTCACCATTCTTTATGAAGGTGACAAATCCAGTAAATGCTCCTTCAGTCTATTTCTGGAATAGATTTGCTTGTCGATTGACAATGTTTCTGGAAAAGGAATATTACATTAAATGCTTAGGAAAACCAACTCTTTTGAAAAACACTATACCCCCTAGATTCTACTAAATGTACAAATTTTCTGAACCATGATGCTCCTACATAAGTTGTTTTTGTGTTTGTTGATTGTTATTATTTTCATGCACCTTTAATTTTTTTGTGATCTCATCAAGAAGTGTGTATCCTTTGTTTTCTTTTTCCTGTTTCTTTTCTTGCAACTGATCTTTATACAGGACCTTTTCATTGAATATTACATCTATGCTCCTAATTATTTTGTGATTTTCATAGTCTTATCAGCGATAAAAAAAATCATTAACACCATATCCAATAAAGGTACATTTATTTGATATTGCCTCAAGCTTTATTATATTTTCTTTATTAATATGGACAAAGGCCTCACAACCAAAAGGATTTAAAAAAGATTAGTTTACCTTTTTACCTATCCATGCCTCCTCTGGAATACCACCATCCAAGGAACTTGAAGGCCTTCTGTTTATTAGATAAACAATAGTATCTGCAGCATCCACCAAAAATTGTAACGGAAATCATGCATGCAATCTCATGCACCTTGCACACTCCATGATTGTCATGTTAATCCTTTTTGACACATCATTTTCATGTGGTGTTCTTGGAAGTGTCTTCTCTCTATGAATTCCATTATTTGAACAGTACCTATCAAACTCTTTGCTACAATATTCACTTCCATTGTCTGATATGAGACACTTCAAATTCTTTTGTGTCTGAATCTCAACCAAAGATTTCCATTTCTTGAAAGTATCAAATACATCAGATTTATTCTAAATACAAAAAATCCAAGTTTTTCTAGTTGAATCATCAATAAAAGTAACATAATAATGAGATCCAATGAGAGATGATACCTGAGTAGGTCCCCATACATTTGTATGCAAAATATCTAATTTTCACTCTTCTTTTTTTTCCCAGCTCTAAGAAATCTAACTCTCTTATTTTTTCCATAAACACAATTCTCACAGAAATCCAAATAAATATTCTTCAAACCTTGAAACAAATTTCTTGAGTGAATAATTTTCATCCCCTTCTCACTCATGTGTCTGAGCCTATGATGCCACAATGTTTCATTTGCTCCAGTGGAGTTTAAAGCATTAACACTAATATAAATACCATTTCATAAATACAATGTACCAAATTTTCTCCATTTGTTATTAACAGGGATCCTTTAGTGACCTTCCAGGTTTTATCTATAAAAGTTATCACAAAAATGTCACCACCTAACTGCCCAGTTGAAATCATATTTTTCTTCAAATCTGGAACATGCCTTAACTCCTTTAATAACCATTGGTTTCCATTATGTTATTTTACAAGAACTTTACCCATTCAAACAATTTCACAAGGTTTATCATCACCCAGACGAACTTGTCCAAAATGTCCTTGAACATAGTCATGAAAATGTTTCTTCTCAGTTGTGGCATGGAATGAGGCCCCTGAATCTACCACCCAGGCATCAATAACATTTTCTAAAGAAAGAATCAAAGAATATTGTAACACATCACCTGTCACATTTTCTTCATGATTGTTTTCTTGATGTGCGTCTCCTTGTTTTCCCTTCTGAGACTTATAGTCTTTCTTTAGGTGTCCTCTCTTCCTGCATTTCTAGCACACTATCCCCGATTTGGACTTGGATCTACCTTTCCTTAATTTACTATGATATCATGACCTCTTTCCTCTTTCCATTTTTCTTCCCCTAGTCTCTGCACTCAAAGAATTTCCTAATGTCTCACCAAAGCTTTCCCATTGTATTTCCTCGCTAAGGATAGCACTAACAACATCATCAAACTTTAAAGTAATAGGTCTAGAGATATATTTACTAATGGCCATAACTAAACCATTCCAAATTTCTTGAAATGAGCATAGAAAGAACAAAGCCCTAACTTCATCATCAAATTTTACCCCTACAGCTCACATCATTGGCTAGTAATCATATATTCGCATGGATAGACTTGTACCCGAACGATCGAGTGAACGATATAAGAAGAATGTGGATCTAGTTTCAGCCAGCCAGGCTATGATTTCAGGATTATTGTACACATCATCTATACGGTGACCTTACATAAATATCGCCATCCAAACATGGGCCTATATATGTAGGCATTTCTATATTGGGCAACATTCCAATGTAGATGACCTTTTTCATTATGTACATGTTATTAGATAGTTTATGTGCTGAGCATGGGAATGCCTCCCTTAGAAATTTGTAATCAGGATGAAAATATCATGATGTAATGTATTGTAATATTGATGCAGGTCGCCACTCCGCTTCAGTTCCAGCTCATCACGTCGTAAAGCATCTCATTAAAAATATTGTTATTATTTCGACTTCATGCTTTAGGGGGCAGCTGTTATAGGTCAATATGGGCATCATCCCCCATGACCTGGTAAAATTGGACATCAACCCCAGGACCAATGGAATAGGATCTATCATCCCTTTACATTTCAGTTTCTATATGCCCTAAGAGAATAACAAATCATTCATGGCTTCTATTGTGAGATTTCCAAAGTTTGACGTATATGTTATATCACTTATGAGCTCACCAACGTTGCCTCTCAAGGGACTAACTGTGTTGCATATGCAGCTTCCTCCATTCAAGGGTGCACTGCAATGCACTTCCTGACATTTAAGAGTGCATTGGTAAAATGGGAGCGAAATTCTCATTGTTTCGGAATCTCCACATGGCCAGTGCCTTCTAAAAGAGTCCATATGTGTCAAACTTTGAATCCAAACGTCCATCTAACACCTCTGAACTTGGGAACATGTCTTGCCTATTATTAGAAAGTAATTCATTGAGAAACTACCATCAATATCACTATAAATTGAGCACATATTCTAGTGCTAGGGAAGGAAGAATTTTGGTAAATAAATGTTGTTGGATTCTCAATTGAGAGAGTGAAAGTACTGATATGTTTTTGGTGTGACGTTGGATGTGATGAGGCTGGGATGAAGCTGGAGTTGGTGATATCAAATCGATCATTGGTTGTAACCTCCCCCTTCTACTCTTTAATAAATATTATTGTTCATTTTCCTATATATGTATCTGTTTATTTTTCTATTTCTCATACAATGGAATCTTGAATGATATATATGTTTCATGTTTAATTAATTTAACTGATTAAGATAAGTAGGCATCTGTATATTTCAATATGTTTCATGTTCTTTCTTTATACTTGCAGGAATCAATATGGTGATCTAAGTTGGATTGGAGGCTACAGAAAAAGCGACAGAAGGAGAAGAAGAAGTGCTTCGATCACAAGTAGGTTCTTCTATCATTCGATGTGTCTATTTATTCTTAGAGAAATTGATAGCAAAGTCTTTCATCTATTGTTCTAAGTCTCTAGCACCACACTTTAGGAATTTTATTTATCCGTAGATCATAATTTTGCATAACAAATTGGCGAATACAGTGGGGATTTTCCTATAATTTTTGGTGTTTTTTCCTCTACTAATCCACCCAGTAGCATCTACTTTTAGTTATTAGACTTTTGGATCAAATAATTTCATTAGAATTGTGTTATGTAGCTTGCATTTTCAATCTCTGCTGCACCCAATGCACTGTTGGTCAAGACACAGTGCACTGTAGTGCATTATCTCCCACTCAGGGGTGCACTGAAACACATTTTCTCCCCTTAGAGACTGTGTTTCCCCCTTAGCCAACCAAATTCCATTTGAATTTTTCATTTCAATCGTTCTCAGCCATTTTTTTGTTATGCTTTCAATTGTCTAATACCTCCTAGAGACCAATGAATTTTCCTGATTCTTCCTCCTTTGAAAAGTAAATTTGTTCAATGTATCTTTAGTGTTTTTCTTTATCATTGACAAATCAAATTCAAAGTATTTTATTTCTTCATTATATCCATTTCTTTTAGTAAATAAAATTTTTGTTTCATTCTTTGTTTCCTGTAGGAAAAAATTGTTGTTCCATTCTTCATTTTTTCGTAAAATAGAAATTATTGTTAAATTCATCATTTCTCAAAGAAGAAAACACTTGTTTTTTGTTGATTTGATGCATATAGTTTCCTTTCTTGCATTCACATTAAGGGAGATGAAAAGAAAAACCTGCATGTGCATATAGTGAATTGTGTGTGTTGCATAGGAACAAGTTAGGAAAGCTACATTTTAGATTGTGCTCTTTGTTGTTTTCTCTAAAACTAATTTCTCTTTCCCTTAGTAGCTAGGATTTTCATAGAAAAAGCTAAAATTGAAACACTTTCTTATCATTTTAGTTTGCATTTTAGGAATTTCCATCACATCACATAGTGAAACTTAAAAGGAAAATTTCTAAACAAGATCAACTTAAAATTTACATCAATTTACCTAAAAAATCATTGAAACCATAACGATGACATTTAGAAGGTCTAGGATAGAGACGCGTTCCAGCATTGTTAAACATAACAGTTGTTGTTAACTTGTCTGCGATACATTCCAAGTGTGATACCTCACTCCATGTACGTAAGTATATCAGAGCTTGTCCAGATACCTTTGGGTATATTGGGGGGTGTTCTAGTACAAAAAGTATAAGGGGGTGCTCTCACTGTGCAGTTTTGCATTAGACAGCGCTAATACAGACTTGGGCCTCCATGTACCTTCGGGTATATTTGGGAAGAAAAATTTAAGTTGCTATCGATCCATAGTGAACCGAGTCATTCGCCTTGTAAATTTTGATACACCAAACACAACATTTGGGGAGATTGCCTACCCATACTTCTTGGTTCGCATGGAGGTATTCTGTAGTTCACAATTACTTAGTAAAACTTTTGCCTAGAATTAACCTTTTAAATTTTTTATTTGTTTTTTCTCATAAAATAAATTATTCATCGTGGAATAATAACACCAATTTCCCATTCATTTGCGTAGAATAGCACTGAAACCACCTTTACCACCGGAAGCCACTTCTGGTTGAAAAAGGTGATATCGCTCTACCGAAACTAGTATTATCAGTACCTATGGTGCCACATCATCCTCACATATACCAGAGTTAGTACAAGTTGTTTCTACACATCCTAGTTCATCTACAGTTTTTGATACGGAGTCCTCACAACTACCCGTGGTCACGATCCATCCAATTAGTGAGACCATACCTCCTGAACCTGACATTGTTCAACTAGAAGTTGATCTGGATCCTGTCACTTTTTTGCCTGAACATCTGAATCCCTAAGTCGAATGACCAGAATTTATTCCATTATTGGTCGTCCCACAATCTATTGTAGCCATTGAGTCTCCCATATCGTGCAGTCAACCTCCTAAAATATACTTTGGGCCTGACGGTGAAATCCTTCCACCTATTTTAATTTAGATTAAATAAATACCACAAGATGAAACACCTTTAACTCCAACTCATTTTGGGGCAGAGATTTACCTGTACGAGTCTTTTTCTCAATCCCCTGCCTCTGGTTTTGTTGATCCTGTGTCTATTAGAGTTCTATAGATCCAATAGGGTATACATCTGGTCGAATAACCATGCCTGAGCCAACATCTTCGGCTGGACCATTTATTACTATTACAACAACACCTGCGCTTGCTACCCTGTCAATGTTCACAACTTCACTAGAGTCACATCAGTAGCCCTTTCGTCCCACCTGGTTACCAATCTTTATTTGGAACCTTCTCTAGTGCATCCTCAAACCCATCTACTTCAACAATTTCATCATCTATTATTCTAACTGGTAAATCTATATTGAGTATTGAATGACTTGATCCTTTATACACATAATTAGGCTAATATCAAGTTGGTCCATCTGGGTATATTCCATCCAGTACAATTTCAACTGGACTCCTCGCATTTGGAGAACAATATTTTCCATCTTATTATACTCCTCATGTTGGGGGCAACATATGGTCACCCATATTGATAGTACTCCATTGTTATTTTGTCATCCTAATGTCATAATGAATGTTTTTCAATGGCAACCCACTCTGCCCATCCAACCACAAACGGTTGTACATTTGTATCAACCAATTCAACCTGTTGCGCCCACATCAATTCCACTTGTTAATACATCTTTACCCCTGTTACAGACTAAAAATGTTGTACCTCAACCATCTCAGGTGGGTCCTTCATCCCAATACCCTCACGTATTGGGCCCTCAGACTCCAACTCCATCGGCTGGTTTACAACAGCCACCTGTATCCGGAATAATTTATTCACAAGAGGTATTACCATATTATGGGATGTCGCAGCTGCAACCAGGTTATACCTATCTACAACCAAATCCAAGCTATCCTGGTTTGGGTTATAATATTTTTGGACATACCCCTTGGCAGCCACAAGCGCAAATGCCACAACCTTCATTTAACAAATAGTGTACCTAGGTTTTGGTCAACATAATCCTCAAGCGTTTTCTTATCAAAACAACCCCTATATGGGTTACCATCAACATATTCCTTATGTTGGTGCTCAAAGGCCTGTTACCCAAGAAATTACATCATACCTTGCTTGTTCTCAACCCGCCCTTAATCGACAGTTTCCCTTTGTTGCTATTTTAGAGTTACCGGATTTAAACCGGCTCACCAATGACCCAATCAATTATTCTCCTTGGTGGCCGATGATACCCCATAAATTACCCTCGGATATTCCTAAGCTCAATGGAAACCCTGGGGAAGAACTGTCGACGCATGTTATGACTTATCATTTGGGGTGCTCATCTAACTCCCTAAATGATGAATCTGCCTAACTATGGCTTTTCCATTGTACGCTCACTGGTCCGGTCGCAAAATGGTACATTGAGTTACCAAGAGATTTTTTTGATAATTGCACTACCCTAGCAACATTTTTTTTGACCCACTTTCAATTACCCATACGATATGAAACTCGAATGGAAATCTTGACTAATCTTAAATAGACTAATGCTACTCACATTTCTGATCATGAGTGGCATTGTCGTCATAGAATGGTTAAGACATTTGTTCCTTATCAGCTCCTTGTTGAGTGGTTCATCAAATCCATGTTACCATATATAAATGAGGATGTGGCTAAGGGTGGCGTCATCACTAAAGAGCAGGTCATTGCTCGTGCCCAGTATTTAGACATGTTTTATACTTAGTCTCGCATGCTCTACAAGAAAATTCCCAACGCGTCGCGATCTAATTTTACTATTCCTCCTCCATCTAAGGACTCTCATGTCGGAGACGATATGATCGGTACTACAAGAACACATCACTCTACTACATTTGATCCTGCGCCTTCTTCCGAAATCCATGCCGTATTATCTGACAAAGGAAAAAGTGACAAGCAACCCAGAAGTAAGAAAAAGGGGAAATCAAAGAAAAAGAAAAATTCTACCCCGCAAGAAAGATCAACTGATCAATCTTCTGGAAATTGGAAACCTCGTTACCCTTACATAATTTTTAATGCGGAACACTTTGTTAGAGACTGTCCTCACCGCACCGAAGTCACAAAATTGGTTAAGACCTCACATGCGTCAGTTGTGTTGATAGATCCATTTCTGAATCCGGACATAAATTTGGTTGCTACGGATCCAGCTTGTAGTTCCCAAGTTATTATGTTTTCTGTCACAAATAAATATACTAATGTTTTCGTGTCAACGCGTAATAAATATTACGGTAGTCAGGCTACTAATCAACCTACTACCTTGACCACGAATTCGTTACAGAATCGGTACCGCCAACTGCTATTCCTGAATTGGCAATCAAGCCACCAAAGGGAGTCGTTCATAAATCGACATTTAATCCTTGAGCAAGAGCTGCTCAAAATTATAATATAGTTGAATATTTGGCTCAAACCCCTTCAGCTATGTCAACGCATGAGGTGCTACAAAACTGTCCCTCCCAGAAGTAGGCTTTGTTGTCAGCAACTGGTGGAATTGATATGACAGATTCCAATCTTGTAGTCTTTAATCATATGGGCTATGTGCTTCAATTACTAGCAGAATTGACATTCTTCATCCAAGAAAATGTTCTCAATCACCTTGTTCATCGTACTATTATTGATGAGGGAGCATTTACGTGTATTATGTCTCTAAACTTCTGCAAGTCACTTGGCTCGACGAGCCTATCTCAATCGCCTACGACGTTGAAAACTTTCGACAGACGTACATATAAGCCTTGTGGTATTATCAATAACCTACATGTTGAACTAAGGGGGAAAACAATTAAAGTTGAAGTTGAGGTCGTTGATGTACCCCTTGACTACAATATCTCACTCGGAATGCCATGGGTATATGCTATAAGTGTGATCATTTCTACATATTTCAGAATGATCACCTTTCCACATAAAGGTGTCCTCGCGGTCATCAATAGGCTATCCTTCTTTGCCTCTAGTTCCCAGGTAACTGGAAGCGTTCCGTTATTTTCAACACCCCAACTCGCACTTCAAAACATTGGTGTAGGAATTTTAGGCCTCTGTACTTTTAGCAGATTGGAAAGACTAAAGCTGCAGAGACAACATTTGAACCACTTTGGGATTCTAGGATCCATCCCTCTTGAATCCAGAGAGGGATCTTTCTTATAAGTGCAAATATTGATTTATCTTTAAGGCTTTACATATGATATTAGGCTAGTTATTAAGAACAGGGGTTTTTTGTTTGTTTTGGGTGGTTGAGTATGATTTTAAGTTGAGTGGCAAGTCCTAAAAATGAAAGAGTTTCAAAGAAGTGAAGGTGTGAACAATCATAACAAGATTTAGCTGATAGGATAGATATGACACAACACTTAATCCATTGGGCTACGGAGTCATAAAAGGGTTTAAATGTGCAACAATTTCAAGAGTGATCCAAGGGGCAATTCATCTATATCAAAATATCCTTTAGATTAAATGATGGATGGAACATTAAAAGTGTTGAGAAAATGGAAAAAGCCAATAATTTCAACAAGGATTTATCAACTTTCCAAACAAGAAAATTCTTTTTAAGAAACTGTTTGAAACCAACCAAAGACAGGGCTAACCTTAAACTTCTTTGTACAAGCTTGTATTAAAGCTAACTTATCAGACAAACAATCCAGCAATCCACATGACTACTTTTAGAAGGGATGAAAACAGATAAGAAAACAAAGTGCAACTTTGAGATCAAGCAAGATACATTAAAATCTAAACCTACTTCAGCATACCCTTAGAGAAACTTTCAAGACAACCTTTGGAGAAAGAAACTAGAAGACAGGGCTAACCATAAACTTTTCCTGTCTAACTCTACTCACCATATAATGAAAATATCATTCAAGAACTTCCTTTCAAGTATTGCACATCAAGACGGGGGCAAACCAACATTCCTTGATAATGTTTACACTTAACTTAACTCATTCTTAAAAACATAATTGGAGGAAAACATGAAGATAAAGCTTATCAGTCAGAGAAGGGTACTGTAAACAGTAAATCCTAACTCTATGCTTGTTGTTCTTTATCATAGAAAAGTGAACAAAATGGCATACATGAAAGAATAACAATAACATAGTAAGAAGTACTTCACCAATGATATATACCAGGATCCCAAAAACCAGCTTGTATATTGATGTCAATCCATTTACATACTTCAAGTCCAATGTTTCAGTATAGAAATCATCTTCTCTTCTCAGCCTAACTTCTCCGATCACAAAACAGAGCTTCAAGAGCCTCTGAACACTATCTACATGTAGAAAATTTCGAACACAAGTATTACATAAAAGTTTAGCAACAAACCCCTACCTCATCTTCTATAGAAGTATTTATAGAAGAATTGAGGAGGTGGAAAAATTTCTAGGGTTCAAGTATAATTAATTCCATAGTAAATGCAATCCACAACCTTGAAAACTATGCAAGGCATAAGGCAGGGATGCATTCGACCTATAACTCTGTTCAATAACTCTATTTTGGCTTTTTAAGACTTAATGGATGAAAATATTGACTTCAAGGCTGTTTCTTATATTTATAATAACTTTGCTAATAATTGTAATGAGTTTCATTGGTTGTATTAACTGTTCAGCTGTCTTTAAACAAATATCTTTGAAATAGGCATTAACTATGCCTTCTGTTAATTTCTTTGAAGCTGTAGGTGGCTTTTGATAGCTGGAGAGGATTCAATTAGCCTCTGATGTGGCAGTGGAGGCTTCTCGGACTTATAGATCTCATTAATTTTCCCTAAAACACTGTTAATTTGCTTTTGATCTGTGTTTTAGGCCTGATTAAGTTTAATATTTGTCTTCAGGTATTCATACTGTCTTTAACAGTATGGATTAGGCCTTTGATGGTTGAATTCATGCCTTAATCCCTCAAAACTATGTTAAAACCTTTAATTCTTCATTTCTGCATTTATTTCATCCTTTGACACTGATACTCTTTGTTTGATTAATATTTGATGTGCCTTTGTTGTTTTGCAGGCGCATAGAGGGTTTTATAATGTCACCAGTGCTCATGAGGCACGGGTAAATCATAATTCCAAACCTTGCATATTGATCTTCTTCATGAATAGTGGCTTGAGGGATCATCATCCCCGACCTTTAATTTTATTTTTAACCAATTGACAAACCTTTAAAACCTGCAAAAACACAGAAAATTTAAGAAAATCTGTGAAGGAATAGGATAAGGCTACTTTGGAGGTTAGGTTTAATCATGACTATTTTATGAAATCAACCAACAGTCAGGATTGCTTGCTGGGGTCAAAGAGGGAGGTGGTTTGATGAATGAAGGTGAGATCAAGTCTAGACCGTTAATCTCGGTTGATCGACGGTTGAGATCAATCGGGATTTTATAATGCGGAGGGGGTAACAT
Organism: Pinus albicaulis; assembly: GCA_034641835.2. Lineage (NCBI taxonomy): Eukaryota > Viridiplantae > Streptophyta > Pinopsida > Pinales > Pinaceae > Pinus > Pinus albicaulis. The sequence continues at coordinate 483,714,624 of CM076575.1, forward strand.
TGTAATAAAATGGAAGAAAATGCTATGAAAAGGGGAAAAAACCTTTGGCGGAAGCGAAATGGAGTTAAAAATGAAGTTTGAACGCAAGATGAATGAGAGCCGTAGATCTAGGAGGATCAACGGTCAGGATTCCTTGAACGAAGTGCTGGGGGGCGCAGATGATGAGAAAATGAATGGGGGAAAGACTTAATCTGGGCTATTGGATGTTATGAAATGGACGACGAAGATTTAATGATGAAGTCCTTTAGAGCAAAAGGGGAAGGGCGATGGCTCGGTGGTCATTTCAAGTGAGAGTCATCCGATCAAATGGATCAACGGTCAATATTAAATGAAAAAACACGTTGTGGAAAGGGTGGTAAGGCAGAAAACCATAATGGTTTTCGCGTAGATCTGAGGTGGTTTAGAAATTTTCCCAAAAGAATGAGATATGCTTCTCTGGCTGACACGTGTCTTTTAAATACTGCCAATATCGCGTAAATTTTTGGCATTAACGTTCGGGCGCAAAATTACACGATATGGGATAGAAACCATCGGATGAAAGGTGGGGAGATCCGACGGTGGGAATGAGAGGGTGATGGGATAAGATGCGCAGGTGGAAAATGGTGGGCAGGGTCAAGGCAGTTTAGATCCTGACCGTTGGATCTCAGGAATTGACGGTCGAGATCTATTGATGGGGAAGGTAGGTCCCAAAGGAGTTGGGCCTATCGGGCTAAATATAGACCGTAGGATCTAAACGATTGACAGCTCAAATTTAATCTTGGGGTAATGAAAAGAATATGAAGCAGGGGGTCAGGCGGAGATCGGTTGAAATGTGAACCGTTGATCTGCAAATATCGATGGTGGGTCTTTACTGAGGAATTAAACTGTAGGGCTTTATGAAATATCAAAGGGAAGTGGGGTTTTATCTGGACTGTTGGATCTATGAAATGGACGATCCAGATTTAATCGCAAGATTGCAAATCGGCGGAGGAAAGGGGTAAAGCAACAATGAAATGGGCCGATGCGATTAAGCGCTGGCCGTTAGATCTAGGAGAGATCAATAGTGGGGATTCAATCGGCGGGTGTAATGGTAAGGGTTTTCAAGAGGAGCGTGATTAAATCTGAGCCGTCAGTTCTTGTGGTTTCGACGGTTCAGATTAAATCACGGGATTTCAATCGGAGGTGGGAAAGGGAACAGACCAAAGGATTTTTGCGATGCGATGGGGTATCAACCGTCAGATCAAAGGATGATCGACGGTCCAAATTAAATCATAGATCGCGTCAGTGGGAGGCAGTATGAATAATAGGTGCGATGCGATGAGCCAACGGCCATTGATCTTGTAGAGATCGACGACCCAGATATTTTTTTAAAACATATCCTCGGGTCTTATTAAAACATAATGAAAGTCGGGTTTTTATGAAATACAAAGGAGAAAAAGGTTTTGACAGGGTTTTTTATAGTGTTTTAGCACCCTGATTTCGGGGCTATGGTTTTGTGAAGAAAGCAAGGAGACTGGGGGTTTTAAAAGAAAAGGGTTTAATCGCATCGAAGTTTTTGAATGTAAAGGAAAATGTGGAAATGGAAAACCCTGATTGCGATTGCACTATAGGGGCTTAATCTGTGGGTTATAGCTCAGGTTTTATGTGGAAGAAAGAAGTTGGGGCTAAGGCAAAAAGGGGCTTAAGGCCTTAGTGCAAAAATACTGTTTTTTAGGATTTTTGAAGGATTTTTTGAAGATTTTCAGAGTTCCGATAAGGTTAAAAAAGGAGTCTTAAACCTTATCAAATGGAATTTATGAAGGGAATGAAGAAAAATGAGGGAAATGGAGGAATTTTATGAAGAAAAAAGGGAATGAAAATGATGTTATTAATGAATGGAAGAAAGGGTAAAATGAAGGGGAAAATGGGTTTTTGCAGCAGTCTTTTTCTTCATGAAAACAACAGATTTTTCAGGATTTATGAGGGAAACAGCAGTGAAGATAAACTAAAGGATAAGTTATCTTCATAAGACTGTAAGAACTCACAATTTTTCCATGAAATTGTTTCTTGAAGTCTAAAAAATATCTAGCCACCATTTGATATGACAAATTTTTATAGGTGGCTAACAGTGGCTCCACATGGGCATGGCATCTTCTTGAAGATGTCAAGAACTTCAGACATTCCTTCTCTGGAAGCTGACCAATGCCTCATCCATTGGGCTGCAAATTTCTTCACTTTGCTAATCTTCTTTTGCTCTGACAATGTTAGCAGCCATTAAAACAATGGAATTCTATCAAAACAAGCTTTCTACCTACCCAATTCTAATGATCTAACATTTTTTCTTCTTTCAGAGTGCATTTGGATTGGAAAACTCTTTTTACAAACATTTTACTCTTTTAAAAGCATAAAACTAGTCTATTTATACCTTATTTCACCATGAACTCGGATTAAGCAGTTGAGTTCATAAGCTTCTCTACCTAACTACTATCTGTCAGGATTAGACTGTCTGACAGATTTTATTCTCTAGATTCTAAGACAAGAAATTTAAAAGCAAACAAGCTAGGATTGAGCAGTCTAACTTGTTTCTAACCTATGGCATAAAAACAAGCTGCACATAGATTATTATTTGCAGAAAATTAAATCAAAATGATGAAGGCTTAAGATCTGAAAGTTTAAGAACATCCTTCTCTTTTCTTCAGCTCTGTTCTTAGGCTTGTTTGAGCTGTTTTTCTCTATTATCTGGTTCAAGTTTTGAGCATATAAGAACCAGTTTACTTCTATCCTTGGCTCAATATTTGATCTAGTTGGAGCCATTCTTTCTTTTGGAATTTATAGGTTCAGATTTTTAGCTTGTTTAAACCTTTATTTTCCTATCCTAATCTACCTAACTGATAAGCCAAGATTAAGCTGTTTGGAAAATCTATTTCACTAACTTATCAACAGTAAATTTAAAACTAATTAGTCATGATTAGGCTGTATGACTAACTAGGAGTGTGTTTCTTAGGAGTGGCATTTGAGTTTGCACACTTTCAGATTTTGTTTCTCTTTTTGGTATGGGGTTGTACCTTTTTTGTTTTTTACAATCTGCCCTCTTTTCTTTTGTATTGTTTTTGTCTTTTTTCATTTTTCTAACTTTGAATGCAGTGATGGATATGATATTCACAATGAGAAAAAACTATAAAAAGGCTTCCAAACTAATATGGTCAAGAAAAATAATGTTTGAGCATCCTGCCATTGACAGGACCCCCAAACAGTTCAGCTCCATTCAATTCCTGTAAAAAGTAAACATTGTTACCAGTAGTAGAATGAATGAGATAAGGGCCAAGCCATAAGTTATCAAATTTCCCATGCTTGCCCTTATCTTCTCTCCTTGAATCCCACTTTAACACTTTGTCACCAATGCTGAAATAACTGGCCTTTGTCCTTCTATCAAAAATATTCTTGATGCTTTCTTGCTTTTGTAATGCTATGTTGTATACTTCCTCTCTGGTTTCCTAAAGATGTATGGTTTGATTAATTCTTCTGATCATGTCATTGTCTTCAGACTGTACTTCTTGAATCAGCTTCATGACTGGCACTCCTAGGCTGGTTGGAAAAATTGCATCTATTCCATAAACAAGATGGTAGGGTGACATTCCAATTGATTTCTTAAGTGTTAACCTGTCAGCCCATAGTGCATGTACTAGCTTTGTGTGCCAATATTTCTTATTGTCCTCCAGCAACTTCTTGATTATTTTCACCAAAATTTTGTTTGAGGAGTCTGCCAGCCCATTACCTTGAGGGTAATAAGCAGTAGAATGGCCCAATGTAATCTGATATTTGTGACAGAATTCAACCATATTTTTTGATCCAAATGCAGCAGCGTTGTCAGTGATAATCTTCCTAGTGCAGCCAAATCTAGATAGGATATGATTTTCAAGGAATTTTATGATGACAGAGTCATTGGCTTGCCTAGAAGGGATGGCTTCTATCCATTTGGTAAAGTAGTCTGTTGCAGTAAGAATCCTCTATGTTGGGCAGATGAGGGTGGATGGATTTATCCTATGAAGTCTAGACCCCACTGTTGAAAAGGAGCTTCAACAATGATTAGATGCAAGGGTAAATGAAGCAATTTTATTTTTCCTTCAAAGAGTTGGCATTTATGACAGGCAATAATAATTTTATGGACATCTTGAAAGAGGGTGGGTCAATAGTAACCAGCTCTAAGGATTTTGTTGGCAGTTGTCTTCCAATAGAGGTGGCCTCCACATTCTCCTTCGTGGAACTCATGCTTGATTTTCTCAGCATCATTCTCAGGAAAACATTTAAGCAATAACCCTCTGGCATTTTTCCAATATATACATTTATCTAAAATGCAGTAGTTAATAGCTTTTAACTTTAAAAATCTTGCCTTTGTCTTAGAAAAACCAGGAGGTGTATTAAAATTGTGAAAAACATATGAAATATCAGCATACCAAGATTAATTCAAAAAATAATCTTCAATAATAGGAGTGGACAACTCCTCTTGTTAATCTAATTCATTTATCATGTTTATATCAAGAGCTTCAAAATTAGATTTAGCCATTAATCTTGCTAGTCCTTAGCCTTTTATGAGTTTAGTGGGCTTGATTTCTAAATCATATTCAAGTATCACAGCTATCCACTTTCCTCTTTTACCATCTGGGTACTGTATTAGAATGTCCTTCATAACCGAATTTGGGACAAAGGCAATTGTGTGGGAGTGTAAAATATAAACTCTGAAATATTTTAAGGCTTTGACTAAGGCAAAGGCTTGTTTTTCCATGATTTTTTACTTCAGAAGTGCATCACTCAATGCTTTACTAAAGAATGCAATTGGCTGCTCTTGTCCCTGTGAATTTTTCTGCAATAGGACAACAGCCACTGTATGTTCCGATGTAAATGAAAAAATGAAAAAATCTTTTGTAAAATCAGGACTTATAAGAAATGGTGTTTTGGTTAATGCTTGTTTCACCAACTCAAAAGACTTCTTTGCTTCCAAGGTCCATTTAACTCCTTGTTCCTTTTTCATCATGTTTGTAATGTTTCTAAGGAGTTCAGCTAAGTTGGGTATGAACCTTCTCAAGAAATTAATCTTTCTAATGAAAGATTGAAGTTCCTTAATGTTTCTAGGATGAGTGATTTGCAATATGCCCTCAATCCTTTTTGGGTCTATCTTTATCCCTTATTCTGATATAATGTGCCCAAGAAGTTTACCTTCTTGGAGACCAAACATTGTTTTCTTTGGATTTAAATATAACCCAAATTTTCTTCATTTCTCAAAGACTATTCTCAAGTGTTCTAGGTGTTCTTCATCTGTTTTGGAAAAAATAGTGATATCATCAAGGTAAATAATGATGAAGTAGCCTAATTCTTCCGAGAATGCAATATCCATAACTCTCTGAAATGTAGCTCCAGCATTCATTAAACCAAAGGGCATTTTCACGTACATGAAAGTACCCCAAGGAGTGGTAAAAGTTGTCTTGAGTTGATCATCAGGATGTACTAAAATCTGATTGTATCCTGAGAATCCATCTAGCAAATAAATTCTTTTAGAACCAACTACCTTTTGTAAAATGTGATCCATCTTGGGTAAAGGGTAGTTATCCTTCAATGAGTCTTTGTTTAAGTTCCTAAACTCAATACAAAGCCTAATTTCTCATGTTTTCTTCCTAACTGACACTAGATTAGACACCCACTCTGAATATCTAATAGGGACAATAATTCCAGCTTCATACATTTTCTTGATTTCCTTCTCAACCAAAGGTAATTGAACAGGGTTGATTTTGCGCAATTTTTGTTTAAAGGGCTTTTGGTTTTCTTTGGGGGGTATCTTGTGCTGAATTATTTTTTTTTCATAGGACTTTAGATCTTCATAACTCCATGCAAAAACATCAAAAAATTCTTTGAACAACTCAATGCATTACAGTTTAATGTGAGCTGGCAAAGTTTTAGATAGTTTGATCATTTTTTGTTTTAGTTCACTGCCTATGTTACACTCTTCTACTTCAGTTTAAATAGGCTCTAGCTTTGGTTTCTTGGAAACATCATTGAAATCAAATAACTCTTCTAATGGGAACAGACCTTTTGGTAAACTTTAAGTGTTAGAATGCAGTGTTTCTAATTCTTCTTTTCCTAAATCTGCACTAATTTCTGTCCTATGTTCAGATTTATTAGCTAACAGATTTATAACAACAATCTTTGGAGATTTTACTTCTTCATCAAGTAAATTTTCTTCAGTAGAACAGTCATCTTCATAATCTGAATCTGAACTTGGTAGTTCAAATTCATTTCTGGATTGTAGGAAGTCTTCTATTTGTTTATCTCCATCAAACACTTGCCAATATTTCTCATTATCTGGGACAGCTGGTCGAACTTTAATTTGATTTGTGCATTGTTTGGTTTCATACGGTGTTAAACATGTTCTAGCAACAAAAGCTAAACAATGGGCAAGGATATTTTGGTCTCTTGGGACAAAGATAAGTTGGGATTCCTCAAATGTTCTTAGTAAGTCCATGACATCGTTTCTATAGGCTCTATGTCTAGGGTGTTTGGCACTATATTCCCCATTCACTTGCCTAACAATCAACTCTGAATCCCCATGAACGTTTATCCTTTTGGATCCTAATTTCTTCAACAAGTGTAGGCCCAAAAGCAGGGATTCATACTTAGCTATGTTATCTGAACATTGAAAATTTAATCTGTAGGAATGCCCTTCAGTGTGATTATTTTCATTGTTATGTAACCAAATGCCTGCACCTGCATTGTTCTTAGTGTAAGATGCATAAAAATTTATACTCCAAAGAGAACTAGCTTCAGAATTACTAGTTTGGCTACTATCCTCTTTATCTTTTGTGTTTTTAGATTGTTCTTGACAGTCAGTATTGTGTTGAAATTGTTCTAGCTCCTCATGTTCTTCATTAAGTTGAGGATTCTTCTCTTGGTTCTCAAAGTTAACAAGAAATGGATAACTATTTTGTAGCTCCAGACCTGTGATTAGTTTGCAGTGGTTTTCTATTTTGACGCACTGTTTTGACCTTTGTGTTAAGTCTCCTTCCTTTTCTACGTCGGCCACTACATTACAGTGAGAAGTGGGCACTAAATCAATTAAGGTTTCCTGCTCATTAAATATTTCATCATTAAAAAGAATGAATGAGTCAAGGCCTATATGTATAGAATAAAGAGGAGATTTTTGTGGTCTATCTTGGCTACTAACCATGTATTGCATATGATTTTCCTATAAAGTTTTCTTGTTTGATTAAAAACAGGGATTGTAGCATATGTCATGTCCATTTGCATTGTCCCTTGTAACTTAGCTCCCCAAGATCTTGATAACAACATACCATACTTTGGGGGTATGTCAGCCACTACAATATCCATTACTAAACACTTGGTTGGAATCTGTGCTAAGTTTACACAAGGGTCCTTGATCAAACCTAGGCATTTCACTCTACTGGAGTCAAAGGAATATAGATCTTTGTATGGTCTGGTAATTTCAAGGCACAGGCTCTCCATTACTGATTTGGGCATTATGTTATGAGAGGCTCCTGAGTCATGCATAGCATTGTATAAAAAAAATTCATGAATCTTCAAACTAACATAAAAAGGAGGAACTGGCCCTTCTTGATATCTACCTTCATTCTTTGGACCAAATAAGAGCTCTGGTTGGTCATCATTAAGATTGACAGTGTCATTATTTTCTGTTATATTAAAAGCTTTCAAAATTTCTGATCTATATACATCTTGGGTGGCTAATTCAGTAAGAGGAATAGAGATTTTTATCTTGGAGATTTCCTGCTCTAAACTAAAAGGAATCTAACTTTTTACAATGTTTTCTCCAGCCTTATTAACCACCATTTTCTCAGCAAAATCAGCTTGCTGATTCTCTCTATTTACATTGGTCAAAATTGTTTTAGTAGGAGAACTAGCTGAGGTGCTAATGCTGCTAAGGTCTACACTCTGTTTTTCCTTAATTTGAGTGTCTTTTTCTTTGTTTTTATCAAGATTTACAGCCACTATTTTGTCTTTTTGTTTTGTAACTTTGGGTTTATTTACAGGGCTGTTCTTTGCAGAATTTTTAGAGGTCTTAGTTTTGGGAGTTTCCTGATTTATTTTACTCCTAAGGTCATATTCTTTCGGGGTTTCTATGATGACATTTTCCAGCTCTTGATATTAATATTCATCCTCTAGTCTTTTATCATCATAGGATGTGTAAAGACCTTGTTTCCTATTGTAATGAAATTCAAAATCATCATTGTCTACTCCCAACATGTTTATGTCATCTTCCTCTGTTTGTTCAATTGTTTCTTCAACCTCACTTACATAGTTTTGGTGAAAAGGAGGAGTAATATGTTGATCATCTACCCTTGGTCTGTTTTGAGGCTAGTTTCTCCTAAAATTTTGATTTTGATTTTGATTTCTATTTTGAGCAGATGATTGGTTTTGACTGGCTTGTGCTCTCTCAAGTATTCTCATCTTTTTCATCATCTCCTCCATCATTCTCTCCATCTTTGAGCTATATGTGGAAGGTGCAGATTCCTCCCTAAAGGACACTTTCTTCTCATTCCTAATTCTTGCTCTTTTTTCCATTAAATTGACTTCAACAACAAGAGCTCCTTTTTGCATATCTTCAAGAGTCAAAGGATCTCTCTATCTCAGCTGATAAGCCATTTCAAGATCAAATCCTTCAGGAAACTTGTTTAAAGCTGAGCCTTATGGAGGTTTCAGATCCGTGGGAAGTGCATTATACACACTATTGAACCTAGTGCAATAAGTTTGAACACTTTCCCCAGTGTTTCTTTGGAGATTATTGTAGTCCAAAAGTATTTGAAGAGGGTTTTTCTTAACTTCCCATTTGTTTAAGAATAATAGATGGAAGGCTTGGAGATCATTAATACTATGAGGTGTCAATCCTTTAAACCATTTTCTTTCTTCTCCCCCTATACTTTGAGAAAATAATCTAAGTTTGACAGTTTCATCATCAATATCGTTTCTGTCAAAGTATTCATTCATCTTATCCATGTGTTGTGAAGCAGTAGTAGCTCCACTGGCATCATAAAATGGTATCTTGGACTGATAGTCCTGTGGAAGATTGACTAAAGGTAAAGGAAGGACTAAGGGAGCATACCATGTTGCCATGATAGGAGGTTGTGGAAAAAGTGGGGGGTTTACAAGTGGAGGAGGTTGATGGAATGGTGTAGTTTTAATAGTGGAAGTGCAGATAACAGAAGTGGATGGACCAGTAAGAGACTAGTGAGTAGATCTAGGATCAGAGAAACCAAAATTATGAAGGAAATGTAAATCAGGTGGAGTAGTTTCTCTGCTACCAGGATGTTCACTTCTATATTGGGATGAAAGCACAGGCTCTAAATCTATCTGATCTATATCATCAAGTGACCTAGTTCTAAATGGATTTCTTAAGTCAACTTGTGATTCTTGTAGATCTGTAAGGTTTTCAAGAACAGAATTAGCTCTATGGAGTGATCTGAAAATAGTTGAATATTTGGCCTTAGGAGATTTCCTAAGAATTCTTTCAGGGTTATCAACTATCTCAGGAGGGTTTGGGTCAGGATAGGCTCTAGTATGAATCCTTCTAGGAGCCACAATGCTATGTTTTTATGACCCAACTAACAAGAAAATTTTAACCAAATATAACAATCTTTAAGAGGCTAACTGATCTTTAAACAAGAAAACTTTATCCTCAAAGTATTCTTAACTGAGTTTAAATGATGGTATGATGATAATGGGTTTCCCAGAGGAGTCTTAAGGTCTGTTTATGATTGTGGAGTCACTAGGTGGAAATTTTTATCTCTTTTGGAGGTAAAATTTTTTATGGTCCACCACCATGTTTATTTGAATACCAATCTGAAATATTTTTGGGTTTTCTGAGTTATTTCAGTCCTATAGGTTCTAAGAGTGTCCTAAATCTGTTTCAACACTTAGCTACGACGATGAGATAAGGAAGTTTACTCTTATGGCTTAGTTTTCTGCCTCCTTCAAGGTTTGATAAGCTCTTATGAGAATCTTAAGGGTTCCTTAGTTTGTCACTGACTCAAATAAGTTTTATCATGATTACCATTTGCTTTGATAGTGCTTGAAGAGGGCTACTTGTACTCAAAGGGATTTTTGAGGTCCTAAGAGTGTCTAAGGTGAAATTTACTCAAAAGCTCCCCAGCAGAGTCGCCAGAAATGTTAGGCCTCTGTAATTTTAGAAGGTTGGAAAGACTAAAGCTGCAGAGACAACATTTGAACCACTTTGGGATTCTAGGATCTAGCCCTCCTGAATCCAGAGAGGGATCTCTCTTATAAGTGCAAAGATTGATTTATCTTTAAGGCTTTACGTATGATATTAGGCTAGTTATTAGAAATAGGAGTTTTTTGTTTGTTTTGGATGGTTGAGCATGATTTTTAGTAGAGTGGAAAGTCCTAAAAATGAAAGAGTTTAAAAGGAGTGAAGGTGTGAACAATCAGAACAAGATTTAGCTAATAGGATAGATATTACACAACACTTAATCCATTGGGCTATGGAGTCATAAAAGGCTTTAATTGGGTAAAAATTTCAAGAGTGATCCAAGGGGAAATTCATCTATATCAAAAGATCCTTTAGATTAAATGATGGATAGAACATTAAAAGTGTTGAGAAAAATGGAAAACGCCAATAATTTCAACAAGGATTTATCAACTTTCTAAACAAGAAAAGCCTTTTTAAGCAACTGTTTGAAACCAACCAAAGACAGGGATAACCTTAAACTTCTTTGGACAAGCTTGTATTAAAGCTAACTTATCAGACAAACAATCCAGCAATCCACATGACTACTTTCAAAAGGGATGAAAATAGATAAGAAAACAAAGTGCAACTTTGAGATCAAGCAAGATACATTAAAATCTAAACCTGTGTCAGCATACCCTTAGAGAAACTTTCAAGACAACCTTTGGAGAAAGAAACTAGAAGACAGGGTGAACCATTAACTTTTCCAGTCTAAATCTACTCAGCATATAATGAAATATCATTCAAGAACTTCCTTTCAAGTATTGCACATCAAGATAGGGGCAAACTAGCATTCCTTGATAATGTTTACACTTAACTTAAGTCATTCTTAAACACACAATTGGAGGAAAACATGAAGATAAAGCTTATGAGTCAGAGAAGGGTACTATAAAAAGTAAATCCTAACTCTATTCTTGTTGTTCTTTATCAGAGAAAAGTGAACAAAATGTCATACACGAAAGAAGAACAATAACACAGTAAGAAGTACTTCACCAATGATATAGACCAAGATCTCAAAAACCAGCTTGTATATTGCTGTCAATCCAGTTACATACTTCAAGTCCAATGTTTTAGTACAACAATCATCTTCTCTTCTCATCCTAACTTCTTTGATCACAAAACAGAGCTTCAAGAGCCTCTAAACACTATTTACATGTAGAAAATTTTGAACACAAGTATTACATCAAATTTTAGCGACCAACCCCTACCTCATCTTCTACAGAAGTATTTATAGAAGAATTGAGGAGGTGGAAGAATTTTTTGGGTTCAAGTATCATTAATTCCATAGTAAATGCAATCCTCAGACTTGAAAAATATGCAAGGCATAAGGCAGGGATGAATTCGACCTATAACTCTATTCAATAACTCTGTTTCAGCTTTTTAAGACTTAATGGATGAGAAGAATGACTTCAGGGTTGTTTCTTATCTTTATAATAACTTTTCTGACAGTTGTAATGAGTTTCTTTGGTTGTATTAAATATTCAACTGTCCTTAAAAAAATATCTTTGAAATAGGCATTAACTATGCCTTCTTTTGATTTATTTGAGGTTGTAGGTGGCTTTTGATAGCTGGATAGGATTCAATTAGCCTCTGATGTGGAAGTGGAGGCTTCTCGAACTAATAGATCTTATTATTTTTCCCTAAAACACTGTTAATTTGCTTTTGATCTGTGTTTTAGGCCTGATTAAGTTTAATATTTGTCTTCAGGTCTTCATACTGTCTTTAACTATATGGATTAGGCCTTTGATAGTCGATTTCATGCCTTAATCCCTCAAAACTATGTTAAAACCTTTAATTCTTCATTTCTGCATTGATTTCATCCTTTGACACTGATACTCTTTGTTTGATTAATATTTTTTGTGCCTTTTTTGTTTTGCAGGCGCATAGCGGGTTTTATAATGTCACCAGTGCTCATGAGACACAGGTAAATCATAATTCTGAACCCTGTAGATTGATCTTCTTCATGAATAGTGGCCTGAGGGATCGTCATCCCCGGCCTTTAATTTTCTTTTTAAAAAATTTAGAAACCTTTAAAACCTGCAAAAACACAAAAAAGTTAAGAAAATCCATGAAGGAATAGGATAAGGCTGCTTTTGCAGTTAGGTTTAATCGTGACCGTTGGATGAAATCAACCAACGGTCGAGATTGCTTGTTGGGGTCAACACGGGAGGCGGTTTGATGAATGAAGGTGAGATCAAGTCCAGACTGTTGATCTCGGTTGAGATCAATCGGGATTTTATAATGCAGAGGGGGTAACATTATAATAAAATGGAATCAAATGCAATTAAAAGGGGAAAAAACCTTTGGCGGAAGAGAAATGGAGTTAAAAATGAAGTTTGAACGTAGGATGAATGAGAGTCGTAGATCTAGGAGGATCAACGTTCAGGATTCCTTGAACGAAGTGCTGGGGGGCACAGATGATGAGAAAATGAATGGGGGAAAGACTTAATTTGGGCGGTTGGATGTTATGAAATGGACGGCGGAGATTTAATGATGAAGTCCTTTAGAGAAAAAGAGGAAGGGCGATGGCTCGGTGGTCGTGTCAAGTGAGAGTCATCCAATCAAATGGATCAACGGTCAAGATTAAATGAAAAAAAAAAATTGGAAAGGGTGGTAAGGCAGAAAACCATAATGGTTTTCGCGTAGATCTGAGGTGGTTTAGAAATTTTACCAAAATAACGTGATATGCTTCTCTGGCTGACACGTGTCTTTTTAATACTGCCCATATCACGTAAATTTTTGGCATTAACGTTCGGGCACAAAATTATGCGATATGGGATAGCAACCGTCGGATGAAAGGCAGGGAGATCTGACAGTGGGAATGAGAGCACGATGGGATAAGATGCGTGGGTGGAAAATGGTGGGCAGGGTCAAGGCGGTTTAGATCCCAACCGTTGGATCTCAGGAATGGACGGTCGAGATATATTTATGGGGGAGGTAGGTCCCAAAGGATTTGGGCCTATCAGGTTGAATATAGACCGTAGGATCTAAACGATTGATGGCTCAAATTTAATCTCGGGGTAATGAAAAGAATATGAGGCAGGGGGTTGGGCGGAGATCAGGTGAAATGTGAACCGTTGATCTACAAAGATCGATGGTGGATATTTAATAAGGAATTACACTGTCGGGCTTTGTGAAATATCAAAGGGAAGTGGGATTTGATCTGGACCGTTGGATCTATGAAATGGATGGTCCAGATTTAATTGCAGGATTGAAAATTGGCAGAGGCAAGGGGTAAAGCAACAATGAAATGGGTTGATGAGATTAAGCGCGGGCTGTTAGATCTAGGAGAGTTCAATGGTGGGGATTCAATCAACGGGTGCAATGGTAAGGGTTTTCGAGTAGAGCGCGATTAAATCTGAGCCGTCAGTTCTTGTGGTTTCGACGGTTCAGATTAAATCACGGGATTTCAATTGGAGGGGGGGAAGGGAATGGACCAAAGTATTTTTTCGATGCGATGGGGTATCAACCGTCATATCAAAGGATGATTGACGGTCCAAATTAAATCAGAGATCACGTCGGCGGGAGGCGGTATGAAGAATAGGTGCGATGGGCCGAGCCGATGGCCGTTGATCTTGTAGAGATCGACGACCCAGATTTTTTTTTAAAACATATCGTCGGGTATTATTAAAACATAATGAAAGTCAGGTTTTTATGAAATAAAAAGGGGAAAAACTAATTGACAGGGTTTTTTATAGTGTTTTAGCGCCCGATTTCGGGGCTATGGTTTTGTGAAGAAAGCGAGGAGACCGAGGGGTTTTAAAAGAAAAGGGTTTAATCGTATCGGAGTTTTTGAACGTAAAGGAAAATGAGGAAATGGAAAACCCGATTGTGATTGCATGATAGGGGCTTAATCTGCAGGTTACAGCTCCAGTTTTATGCGGAAGAAAGAAGCTGGGGATAAGGCAAAAAGGGGCTTAAGGCCTTAGTGCAAAAAGATTGTTTTTTGTATGATATTAGGCTAGTTATTAAGAACAGGGGTTTTTTGTTTTTTTTGGATGGTTGAGCATGATTTTTAGTTGACTGTAAAGTCCTAAAAATGAAAGAGTTTCAAAGGAGTTAAGATGTGAACAATCAGAACAAGATTTAGCTGATAGGATAGATATGACACAACACTTAATCCATTGGGCCATGGAGTCATAAAGGGGTTTAATTGTGCAACAATTTCTAGAGTGATCCAAGGGGCAAGTCATCTATATCAAAATATCCTTTACATTAAATGATGGATGGAACATTAAAAGTGTTGAGAAAATGGAAAAAAGCCAATAATTTCAACAAGGATTTATCAACTTTCCAAACAAGAAAAAAAATTTTAAGCAACTGTTTGAAACCAACCAAAGACAGGGCTAACATTAAACTTCTTTGGACAAGCTTGTATTAAAGCTAACTTATCAGAAAAAAAATCCATCAATCCACATGATCACTTTTAGAAGGGATGAAAACAGATAAGAAAACAAAGTGCAGCTTTGAGATCAAGCAAGATACATTAAAATCTAAACCTGCTTCAGCATACCCTTAGAGAAACTTTCAAGACAACCTTTGGAGAAAGAAACTAGAAGACAGGGCTAACCATAAAATTTTCCAGTCTAACTCTACTCTGCATATAATGAAAATATCATTCAAGAACTTCTTTTCAAGTATTTCACATCAAGACAGGGGCAAACCAACATTCCTTGATAATGTTTACACTTAACTTAAGTCATTCTTAAACACACAATTGGAGGAAAACATGAAGATAAAGCTTATCAGTCAGAGAAGGGTACTATAAACAGTAAATCCTAAATCTATGCTTGTTGTTCTTTATCAGAGAAAAGTGAAAAAAATGGCATACATGAAAGAAGAAAAATAACATAGTAAGAAGTACTTCACGAATGATATAGACCAGGATCCCAAAAACCAGCTTGTATATTGATGTCAATCCAGTTACATACTTCAAGTCCAATGTTTCAGTACAACAATCATCTTCTCTTCTTAGCCTAACTTCTTCGATCAAAAAACAGAGCTTCAAGAGCCTCTGAACACTATTTACATGTAGAAAATTTCGAACACAAATATTACATCAAATTTTAATAGCCAACCCCTACCTCATCTTCTACAGTAGTACTTATAGAAGAATTGAGGAGGTGGAAAAATTTCTAGGGTTCAAGTATCATTAATTCCATAGTAAATGCAATCCTCAGCCTTGAAAACTATGCAAGGCATAAAGCAGGGATGCATTCGACCTATAACTCTGTTCAATAACTCTGTTTCGGCTTTTTAAGACTTAATGGATGAGAAGATTGACTTCAGGGCTATTTCTTATATTTATAATAACTTTGCTAATAGTTGTAATGAGTTTCTTTGGTTGTATTAACTGTTCAGCTATCTTTAAACAAATATCTTTGAAATAGGCATTAACTATGCCTGCTGTTGATTTCTTTGAGGCTGCAGGTGGCTTTTGATAGCTGGAGAGGATTCAATTAGCCTCTGATGTGGCAGTGGAGGCTTCTCGGACTGATAGATCTCATTATTTTTCCCTAAAACACTGTTAATTTGCTTTTGATCTGTGTTTTAGGCTTGATTAAGTTTAATATTTGTCTTTAGGTCTTCATACTGTCTTTAACCATATGGATTAGGCCTTTGATGGTCAAATTCATGCCTTAATCCCTTAAAACTGTGTTAAAACTTTTAATTCTTCATTTCTGCGTTGATTTCATCCTTTGACACTGATACTCTTTGTTTGATTAATATTTTTTGTGCCTTTGTTGTTTTGCAGGCGCATAGAGGGTTTTATAATGTCACCAGTGCTCATGAGGCACGGGTAAATCGTAATTCCGAACCCTGCAGATTGATCTTCTTCATGAATAGTGGCCTAAGGGATCATCATCCCCGTCCTTTAATTTTCTTTTTAAACAATTGAGAAACCTTTAACACCTGCAAAACCACAGAAAAGTTAAGAAAATCCATGAAGCAATAGGATAAGGCTGCTTTGGAGGTTAGGTTTAATCGTGACCGTTGGAAGAAATAAACCAACAGTTAGGCTTGCTTGCTGGGGTCAACAGGGGAGGCGGTTTGATGAATGAAGGTGAGATCAAGTCTGGACCATTGATCTCGGTTGATCAACGGTTGAGATCAATTGGGATTTTATAATGCGGAGGGGGTAAAAATATAATAAAATGGAATAAAATTCAATGAAAAGGGGAAAAAACCTATGGCGGAAGTGAAATGGAGTTAAAAATGAAGTTTGAATGCAAGATGAATGAGAGTCGTAGATCTAGGAGGATCAACGGTCAGGATTCCTTGAACGAAGTGCTGGGGGGCGCAGATGATGAGAAAATGAATGGGGTAAAGACTTATTCTGGGCCGTTGGATGTTATGAAATGGATGACAGAGATTTAATGATGAAGTCCTTTAGAGCAAAAGGGGAAGGGCGATGTCTCGGTGCTCGTTTCGAGTGAGAGTCGTCCAATCGAATGGATCAACGGTCAGGATTAAATGAAAAAACACATTGTGGAAAGGGTGGTAAGGTAGAAAACCATAATGCTTTTTGCGTAGATCTGAGGTGGTTTAGAAATTTTCCCAAAAGAACGCGATATTCTTATCTGGCTGACACATATTAGCCAGATAAGAATATCATGGTTGATATGCATTAATGATATGCGATAGCAACCATCGGATGAAAGGTGGGGAGATCTGACGATGGGAATGAGATCACGATGGGATAAGATGCGCGGGTGGAAAATGGTGGGTAGGGTCAAGGTGGTTTAGATATCCCAAAGGAGTTGGGCCTATCGGGTTGAATATAGACCGTAGGATCTAAACGATTGATGGCTCAAATTTAATCTCGGGGTAATGAAAAGAATATGAGGCAGGGGGTCGGGTGGAGATCGAGTGAAATGTGAACCGTTGATCTGCAAAGATCGATGGTGGATCTTTACTGAGGAATTACACTATCGGGCTTTATGAGATATCAAAGGGAAGTGGGGTTTGATCTAGACCGTTGGATCTATGAAATGGATGGTCCAGATTTAATCGAAAGATTGCAAATCGGCGAAGGCAAGGGGTAAAGCAATAATGAAATGGGCCGATGCGATTAAGCACGGGCC
Organism: Pinus albicaulis; assembly: GCA_034641835.2. Taxonomy (NCBI): domain Eukaryota; kingdom Viridiplantae; phylum Streptophyta; class Pinopsida; order Pinales; family Pinaceae; genus Pinus; species Pinus albicaulis. The sequence continues at coordinate 483,731,931 of CM076575.1, forward strand.
ATTAGATCTAGGAGAGATCAACACTGTGGATTCAATCGGCGAGTGCAATGGTAATTTTTTTCGAGTGGAGCGCGATTAAATCTAAGCCGTCAGTTCTTGTGGTTTCGACGGTTTAGATTAAATCGCGGGATTTCAATCGGAGGTGGGAAAGAGAACGGACCAAAGGATTTTTGTGATGCGATGGGGTATCAACCGTTAGATCAAAGGATTATCAATGGTCCAAATTAAATCAGAGATCATGTCGGTGGGAGGCAGTATGAAAAATAGGTGTGATGCGACGAGCCGACGGCCATTGATCTTGCAGAGATCGATGGTCCAAATTTGTTTTTAAAACATATCGTCGGGTCTTATTAAAACATAATGAAAGTCTAGTTTTTATGAAATACAAAGGGGGAAAATGTTTTGACAGGGTTTTTTATAGTGTTTTAGCACCCGATTGCGGAGCTATGGTTTTGTGAAGAAAGCAAGGAGACCAGGGGTTTTAAAAGAAAAGGGTTTAATCGCATCGAAGTTTTTGAACGTAAAGGAAAAAGAGGAAATGGAAAACCCTGATTGCGATTGCGCTATAGGGGCTTAATCTGCAGGTTATAGCTCCGTTTTTATGCGGAACAAAGAAGTTGGGTCTAAGGCAAAAAGGGGCTTAAGGCCTTAGTGCAAAAAGACTATTTTTTAGGATTTTTGAAGGATTTTTTGAAGATTTTCAGAGTTCCGATAAGGTTAAAAAAGGAGACTTAAACCTTGTCAAAGGGAATTTATGAAGGGAATGAAGAAAAATGAGGGAAATGGAGGAATTTTATGAATAAAAAAGGGAATGAAAATGGTGTTATTAATGAATGGAATAAGGGGTAAAATGAAGGGGAAAATGGGTTTTTACAGCAGTCTTTTTTTTCAGGAAAACAACATATTTTTTAGGATTTATGAGGGAAACAACAGTGAAGATTAACTAAAGGATAAGTTATCTTCATAAGACTTTTAGAACTCATAATTTGGCCATGAAATTGTTTCTTGAAGTCTAAAAAATATCTAGCCACCATTTGATATGACAAATTTTTATAGTTGGCTAACATAGGACTCTTAAAGGATTATACTCTCATGGGAACCTTTGCATTACTGCCACCTATGACTTCGGCAGAAATTTCAAACATAGAGACCTGCTACATGATATATTCCACTCCATCTGGCTTAAGGAAGATTACGTTTGATTCGCCCCGCCCAATTGAGTTGGCATAGCAATCAATCTACATGGCTTGGGCGGCGAATCCGAAATTATCGTCTCTGATCATTTAGGTTGATCATTCATTAGATTTTGGTACTCCACCAGATTCTTTTTCCTCAATTTTTTTGACAGATGAGAATATTCTGGAAACCATGATGTCAGAAGGAGAACCATGGGAAGATCATCATCATCGTTCTCATCTTCAGGATTATGAAGAAGATAACCGTAGTGAACTATATCACCCAGTGATCGAAACTTTCTTTTCGAATTCTTTTCCTATCAATGCAATCTATTCTGAGAGAAATTTATTAAATATTGAAGAAATTTTTTCTATCGATATTTCAACCAAACCTGGCACTGTATAAAATAGTCATGTCATCGTGTCTTGTTCTCCATCAGAACTTGAAACATATCATTCTCTCTTTCGTGACTTTTGTGATATATTTTCTTGGTCTTACGAGTAAATTCTAGGCATAGATACTAGTATCATTGAGCACACTATTAATATGTACCCTGATTTCAAACCAGTACATCGACGCCTTCGTCCTGTTCATCCGAAGAAGGCCACTGCCATTAAAGAAGAAGTTGAAAATTTTTTGCGTGCTTGTTTCATTTACCTTGTTACTTTAACTAAGTGGGTTTCCAACATCGTTCCTATTATGAAAAAACAAGGAACCATCAGAGTGTGCATCGATCATCGGGATGTCAATCTTGCTTGTCCAAAAGACAACTATCCTACTCCCTTTATCGACCAGATTATCGACGATTTTTCTCAATGTGAAATCTATTCGTTCATGGATGGATTTTCTGGCTACAATCAAATCAATATCTGCCCAAAGGACCAATATAAGACAAAATTCATTTGTCCCTGGGGCACATTCAATTATCGAAAACTCCCATTTGGTTTAAAGAACGCTAGGAAAATTTTTCTAAGAGCAATGGATTATACTTTCAATGACATCAAACACATTTTTCTACCCTATCTAGACCATTAATCGGCGCATTCACGAAGCCGGATTAATCACCCGATGCATTTGAGAGCTATCTTTTTACACTGCCGACACTACAAAATATGCCTCAATCCACATAAATGTGTGTTTTGTGTTGGTTCTAGTCATTTTCTAGGATTCATCGTCTCAAAAGAAAGAATTCGAATTGACCCACTAAAGGTCCAAGCCATTCTCGATTTTCTTGTACCATCAAATTTTCTTCAGTTACAGAAACTTCAGGGAAAGGCTAACTTCCTAAGGAGGTTCATATCCAACTATGCTGAAATGGCTAAAGGATTTACTCGACTCTTGAAAAATAGGATTCCCTTCCATTGGGACCAATTTGTGCAAACTTCTTTTGATGTTTTCAAGAATACACTTGTCCAGGTGTCATTAATGTATCCCCCCAATTATCAAAGTGATTATTTCTTATATATTTTCGCGTCTGAGACAACCATTTCTATGGTATTGGTCCAAGTATAAAATGGGATAGAACATCCAATCTATTATTTGAGTCGTAATCTCAATGATATGGAAGTGAAGTATTCATACGTAGAAAAGCTTGCCTTGCGGTTTTTCAAGCTATACAAAGATTTTTCCACTATATCTTGTTCTAGAATACCATTTTCATTTCGAATTGAAACCCCATGACTTATACCTGATCACGTCAATTGCTGGGGGGAAAGTATTCAAAATGGATTTTCGTTTTGCAGGAATTTGATTTTGAATTCATCAAATCCAAGTCAAAGAAGTATTTAGTTTTGGCTGAGCTTTGCTATGACCTTCCCTTTGATAGTACTACTACTACATAGCAACCATCTATTCTTGATGAGTCTCTGTTTCTAATCAGATCATATGATCCATAGTATGGGTATTTTATCATTTATCTCCAGACGTAGACATTTCGACCTAATACCTCTCTCTCTGACCAGCGATGTATTCGATACCAAGAAACAAATTAACTGATCCTCGGTGATACACTTTATCATCGTGGTGTCGACACAATTTTAAGAAGGTGCCTCACTCATGAGGAGGTCGAAAGGTTTTAAATGATTGTCATGCTGGGGCTTGTGGTGGACACTTCTCTAGATATGCTACAACACAGGAGATACTATGTGCCAGTTACTTTTGGCGTACCATATTTCGCGACTGCATCCTCATGGTAAGAAGTTGTCATGTGTTCCAGATATTTGATTGTAAAATCTGCAAACCGCCAGCGCCAATGCATCATGTTGTCTCTGTGGGACCATTTCGAAATGGGGCATTGACTTCATGACCTTTAACCCTTGTTAGTCTCAGGGGCATGGTTATATAATTGTCACAGTAGACTACTTTACCAAGTGGGCCAAAGCGATTCCTACATTCAACAACACAAGACAAACAACTACATTGTTTTTCTTTAGTCATGTCATTTCATGGTTTGGGGTCCCACAGGCTATAGTCACAAATCATGGTTCGCATTTTCGAAATCATATGATGAATGAGTTGATTGCCAAATTAGGACTGTCACATGATAGTTCTACTCCTTATTATCCATGATAAAATGAACAAGTTGAGTCTATTAACAAGATTCTTAAACAAATGCTTCACAAAATGATAGGAGTTCATAAACAATATTTTCATTTAATCATGTACTTTGCTTTATGGGTGTACCGAAACGCGGTGAGAAAACCAACCAGATTTACCCCCTTTCAATTGGTGTATGGTCTGGAAGCTATCTTTCCAATCCAATGTGAAATACCGTTGTTAAAAATCGCAATCAACTTGTTACCTGACACCTCTGCTGAAGAAGCGCGTCTTCTTAACCTCATCCATTTTGATGAAACATGTCATGAATCCAAATTAGCCAATGAAGCACATAAGAGATGTATAAAGGCGCAATATGACAAGCATGTCTAGCCTCACATTTTCTCAAAGGGGGACCTGGTCCTTCTTTATGGTCAAGAAGCTGATGTAATAGGTACAGGGAAATTTGAGCCATTATGGAATGACCCCTATATTTTCAAAAGATTCATTGCTAAGGGTGCCTACGAGCTGGTAGATTACGATGGAATTATGTTGGCACAGCCCTGAAATGGGTTGAATCTGAAACTTTATTATGCTTAATCATGAGCGTAGTAATTTTTTGTATATATGTTGTTGATTTGAATTTACTGTCTTAGTTTGTTTTCTAGAGTTTTCTTGAAGTTAGTAATCCTCTTTAAATTTCATCGCAGAATCTATCCTCTGCAGCGTGGGCCATTTTCGCTCCGAACGGAAAGTTAGTGATTTTTCAAGGGATTTTTATCAGTCGATCTACAAACAATATCGCTGAGTATATCACATTGATTGAACTTCTCTGTGATGGAATTTCATTTGGTATTAACCGCATCATCATAAGGTTAGACTCACAACTTGTGGTATTACAACTTACTAGTGTTTATACTGTTAGAAATCCAACACTGCACCATATGTTCCTAAGAGTTCGACTTTTGGAAAGACACTTTGATTTCATTCAATATCAACACATTTCTAGAAACTTGAACACATTAACTGATTCTTTAGCGAATTATGTTATAAATAGAAATTTGCAACACATGTAAAGATACATTCAAATTATTGAATAGGACTGCGTAATAAACATAAGAAAACACTGAAATCAAATAGATAGATAGTTATAGGTTTTTACAAAATTTGAGCCGAAGACACATTGGTCATCTGACCTCAAAATGTATGCAACATTTAGAAAGTAAAATATTGGTGCTCATGATGACATGCTACTGATCTAGCTATCCTACAAAATAACTACATCCAACGGTTAGGAACGCCAATAGTATGGCGCTGCAGTCGCATGGGTAACTCTTCGATCCAGAAAACCAGAATCCCGAAGGTCAAACCATGTATGTGTTATTGAAGCTTAGCAAGAGTCTCAGCCATATCCAAATCTTGAAGGACTGTTATCCTGACAACCCTAGTGGCTGGCTCATCCACTCCATGCTCTGGCTCTCCCAATGGTCGAACTCAACCCACATCTGCATACATCAAAACTTTAGTTTAGTCTTGGGAAAACATTAAAATACAAAAACATGTATAAACCTTAGAAAAATCAGAAAACATGAAAAGAACATTCTTACCAATTGCACCCCACTGAGCACCTTCCGGTAAAGCTAAATATGGATCTCCTTGAAAGTCGACGCCTGCATATGCATATTCATCGACGGTGATAATATGTCACCTGAAAGAGGCGAAGAATGAAGTAAAGAACACGATGGACGATTGACCGGCATGTCTAGCCATCAGCTCTACCCATCTCTGCATCCTTGGATCTCTAGGGTTAGATACACCCAGCGTCACATGCTGAGGCTACATCAGTGGAATCCACTCTAAGGTAAAATAAATGAGGATTAAACCATAGTCAAAAAATTTCTTCCTTCCTCCCTTTGCATTGCTCAGTTTTTCTTTCATTAGAGAGAATACGACTTCAACCCAATTGAAAATTGTTGGTTCCATGTACTATAATGAAAACTTCATATACGATATATTTTCTACATGGAGTGTAGCAGTACCAGCAAGCTTTGCGATCATGAATAAGATGGTTCTCAATAGAAAATCACGAACATCACAGATTTTTATTTTCCCATCCTTGCTAGGATCTGCCCCTGGATTTCAATACTGTAATATATAGTCTCTCACCATCTCTCCTCTAGGAGCAGACCCTGAGAGAGAAATGGGTAGGCGTCTCCTCGACAAGCCTATCATAAAATAGATATCATCCACTAAAATTAGGACCACCTTTTTCCCAATATGAATTTCCTCAATTGCTAGATCCCATGCATGAACAAGGAACTCCAATAGTTATGTCTGTTGCCTCATGCCCGATAGATGGAAGTACTTCAACAACCCACAGTCTCTGAGGGCTCATATAGTACCCGAACCATTTAGGACAATCGTTTTTTTTTCTTCATGCTCTCTTTCCCTCCAAGTAATTGTCATTTTGGTCTGTTGAATCCCTAAAATACAACCATAAGACTCATTAGGACCCTTTTCATGCAAAAAGCTAGGAAAAAATTCGGCACACTACAAGAATAAAAAATGTGAATTACACCCAATGCGGCCTTGGTTAAGAGACAGAGTGTTGCATATCCACCTAGCCTTCATTTCAGGTGCATTCCAACGTAGGTTTTGACATCCAAGGGTGTGTTTCCATCTTTTGAAAATAAATTTACCCTAAGGGGCCCAAATACCTAAAAAATTGCAATGAAATGAAACAAAAAGACTACTGAAGGAAAGAGGAGGTTTATGGCACCAACCTGGATCAAACAGTGAGGAAAACCATCCACAAAATCGATCGCAATCAATAGTTGAAGTTCGGGGGAAAAAACAGGTTCAGAACTCCAAAATGAAAATGGTAACTTTCAAATGGTAAAAATGAATAATAATCAAATGGTAACTTTCATTTGATTATTTGCAAATCAAATTTTTGTGAATATGATTTTATTAATTTTTTATCATGAAACAGGTATTTTTAATGCATTTGATGTTGTTTTGAACAAGTTTTCAATTGATAGAAGATTAGTCGTGCACATTTATTTCGAGAATGATTTGACCACAAAGCATACTTTTATCCTTATTTTTTGAGCTTTGATAAAAACTAAAAAGGACTTGAAGCGCACTTTTATCTCTTTTTAGAGCTTTGATAATGGCAAAAAAGGAACCCCTGGAGTCTTCTTTTAGCTCTTTTCAGACTCCAATAATGTGAAAAGATTGTCAAGAACTTGTCTTTCGAGCTCGTAAAAGTAAATGAATTAACATCTACTCAGTATGAGTTTAACCCTTTTACGGACTGAGATAAATTATTTACGAAAAAGGAAAACCTTAGTCGAACATGGCTAGGAGGTTTTCTTAGATATCATTTTACACTTTTTCGGATCTAAGTGACAACTTTACGAAAAATTACTTACGGAGTTCTCTTTTTTCCTCTTTTTCAAACTCTCTAAATATGGAAAAGGACCAGGTTGTCACTTTCGTTACGCTCGTTAAAACATAAAATAGCGACGGGCTTGTCGATTATGGCAAGAATCGAGTTTCATTTATCACTAGACTCGTTAAATTATTAAATAGTGATGCATATTCGCCCGAATAGTTGAATTACAGATCAAGCATATCTTATCCTCCTCAAGCTTGTTAAAAAATAAAGAGGTATTGGTCGAAAAATGACTGGGGAAAAATTGGGAAAGTGAACAGAACTTTTACGGTATCAAGTTGCTCTTAAACATGACACTTCACTCCATCATTGTGACTATTTGGGTTGGGTAATCTTCTTGATGGTTCATTCATACCTATGGTTCATCATACCTTCACTTTGATTTTGGGTCAATGCTGTCAACTCATCTCAATGTCACTGATATGTTCAAGAGAAGTCATCCAATGAATTCTCATCCTTTTGCAATACTCATAAACCTTCATTCTCATGACAATCATCCCTGAACATTGCTATATCAAGTCACATTTTTGTCTCTAAAATCAATAACTCTCGTTTCACGATAAAGTGGCTTCCTGTCGACATCAAATCATCATCTAGGAAGTTTACTTAGAAACATCACCTTCCAGTACCATGAGGCTTGTTACAACATCGACAAAATCCTCGCTTCCCGACCTTTGACCGAAATATTTTTTTTGGTGTTCGACACCAAATCATCTATTCACACCCTACAAAATGTACTGCAGTACCTTGAGAACCATTAAAATCAATGGTGGTTCTCTCGCGTTTGTTAAACATCTCATATCATTGGCTAGTAATCAAACAATGTCTTACCATGTTCGACTACAAATCATATATTCTCATGGCTAGACTTGTACCCGAACGATCGAGTGACCAATATAAGAAGACTGCGGTTCTAGTTTCATCCAGCCAGGTTATGATTTCAGGATTGTTGTACACATCATCTATACGGTGACCTTATATATAGATCGCCATCCGAACATGGGCCTATATCTGTAGGTATGTCTGTATTGGGAAACATTCAAAAGTATACAACTTTTTGAATTATGTACATGTTATTAGATATTTTATGTGTTGAGCATGGGAATGCCTCCCTTAGGAATTCGTGATCAAGATGAAAATATCATGATGTAATGTATTGATGCAGGTCACCACTCCACTTCAGTTCCAGCTCATCACGTCGTAAAGCATCTCATTCAAAATATTGGTATCATTCTGACTTCATGCTTTAGGGGCAGCTGTTATAGGTCAATTTGGGCATCATCCCCCATGACCTAGTCAAATTGGACATCATCCCCAGGACCAATGAAATAGGGTCTATCATCCCCTTACATTTCAGTTGCTATATTCCCTAAGAGAATAAAAAATCATTCATGGCTTCTATTGTGAGATTTCTAAGGTTTGAAGTATATTTTGTATCACTTATGAGTTCACCAACACTGCCTCTCAAGGGACTAATTTTTTTTCATATGTAGCTTCCTCCATTCAAGGGTGCACTGCAATGCACTTCCGGCAACATTCAAGAGTGCATTGGTCAAACGGGAGAGAAATTCTCATTGTTCTGGAATCTCCACATGGCCAGTGCCTTCCAGAAGAGTCCATATGTGTCAAACCTTGAATCCAAGTGTCCATCTAACACCTCTAAACTTGGGAACATGTCTTGCCTATTATTAGAAAGTCATTCATTGAGAAACTACCATCATTATACCTATAAATTGAGCATAGATCCTAGTGCTAGGGAAGAAATAATTTTGGTAAAGAAATTTTGTTGGATTATCAATTGAGAGAGTGAAAGTTATGGTATGCTTCTGGTATGACGTTGGATGTGATCAAGCTGGGATGAAGTTGGAGCTGGTGACATCAAATCAATCATTGGTTGTAACCTGAACCTTCTACTCTTTAATAAATATTGTTGTTCATTTTCCCATATATGTATCTATTTATGTTTCTATTTCTCATGCAATGGACTCTTGAATGATATATATGCTTCATGTTTAATCAATTTCAGTGATTAAAATAAGTAGCCATATGTATATTTCAATCTATTTTTTGTTCTATGTTTATACTTGCAGGAATCAATCTGGCGATCTAAGTTGGATTGGAGGCTACAACAAAAGCGACAGGACGAGAAGAAGAAGAGCTTGGATCAAAAGTAGGTACTTCTATCATTCTATGTGTCTATTTATTCTTAGATAAAGTGATATAAAATTCTTTCATATATTGCTCTAAGTGTCTAGCACCACACTTAGTGAATTCAATTTATCTGTAAATAATAATTCTACATAACAGAGATAGAACCTACAACATATCCGTTGTAATATCCTCTACTCTCTCACACATTTCCCCTTTCTATTTCTCACTTAGGATATACACATGATACACATCCGCAATATGATTCCCTCATACAATAGAGGGGTTTCCTCTTAGGGGAAAAACCCTAAATTAAACATAATTTTTATCGTCAAATCATCCACCAAATGAACAACCCATATTGACTACGAAATTCCTATATTTTACAAGGCAATTTTACACACATTTTTAGCTTTGGGGGCATTGCCCCAAAACGCCCCTGCCAAGGGATCTCATAAAATCGTCGCCGCCCCCCCCAGACACCCCTGGTGGTGATTAAACGACGGGCGGCATTGCCAAGCCGTTAAGGAAAGTGGTCCAACGCGGTGATACATAAAGAAGATAATCAGGATCCATGCCCAACATAAATAAGGAATACATGCTCATTAGGGAATGATTCCTCAAAAAAAACTTCTTATTCACAAGGAAACCTTGAGATTAATTCCATAAATACTAAATATTTCTTAGATTTGGCTGACAGGAACTCGATATTGAATTCTTGTAAAATAAAAATCCATCTCTTATATTTTCCCCCAATCACTTGCCTACTCAGAAAAAACTAAATGGGTTGACATCCGCCAAGACAAGTTTTTCTGAGCATAATATAGTGTCAAAGTCATGGGACAACATGAAAAGATGCCAAAGCTAATTTCTCTACAACAGAGTATCACAGTTCATGACCTACCCAGCCTCAGCTCAGATAATAAATCACGTTCTCACAGAGACCATTGTCTTCCTGAACTAGAACCATACCTATGGTTGATTCTGGAGCAGTGAGATATAAGAGGAAATCACTAATATAATCAGGTGGACTTGATAAATGAGCAGATCTCAATTATTTTTTCAAAGCATCGAATCAGTGCTAGGCAAAATCATCCCATACAAATATAGCTCCTTTCTTCAACAACCTCATAAATCCTTTTTAATATCAACATAATTAGCGATAAATGTCCTCAAAAAATTGGTGTTTCATTGGAGACTGTGAATTTTACGAATGGTAGACAGGGGAGGCAATTCAATTATTGCCTCAACCTTGAAAGAATCTACGCGAATCCCTTTAGTGGATAATATGAATCCCAATAACCGACCGGATGTGACAGAAAAAACACATTTATTCGGATTCAACCAAATTTTATAATAACGATAATACTCTAATATCAAACGAATATGGTGAGGATGATCAATTATCTTTTGAGAATGAGAAGCTAGGTCATCCAAATAATCTTTGATTATATGCTTCATATCATGGAAAGCATAGGTCATGGCCCACTGAAAAGTCACTCCAACATTTTAAGGCTAAAAGGAATATTTTTGTATGCAAAAGTACCCCAGGGGCGGATAAAAGTTGTCTTATGCTGATCTTTAGGATGGATAGTAAATTTATTATATCCCAAGAAACTTTCCATGAAGGAGAAAATCTCATTTCCCGCACATTCATTGATAATCTGATCAATAAAAGGCGCGGGGAAATTATATTTTATACAAGCCTCATTTAAATCCATAAATTCTATGCGTATGTGGATCGTTCCTTATTTTTTATCAACTGGGACTGAATTCGAGACCCACTTAGTTAACGAAACGGGGTTTATGAAACTTGCCTTAAGCATCTTCTCACCCTTGGCTTTGATAGCCATCGTTTTCCTAGGATTTACCGACTTAAGCTTTTACCGTCTAGGCTTAGAATTATCGTAAGTATTGATCTCATGTTGGACTATTGATGGCCCAATTTGAGGCATTTCCTCATAATACCTGTTGGCTCAAGGGGTCCTGACCCAAGTTCTAAGGTTCATGGTTTGCCAAAAAACCCCTATACTACTGGCCCTTTCGGCAATGACCTACTTGTACATACCAAAGTCTCACCCAAAGTAGTATGGGTGGGTGATGGAACTAGGTTTCCGCACCTTGGGAGAGGGTAGGTAAGTCAAGCCGAGCTGAGTTCAGTCTTATAGCAACTCAATCTTATATTATAGAGCCTAGATCTACAGATTCCTTTCGCATCCACGTGCTTAATCACAATTATACCCACAGTAATGAACTTATATAAAGATAACACAGCTATTCCAGATCTTCTTGCAGAAAATGTAACAAAATAGTCCCAGATCACAGCATAAACAAGTAACACAAGTATATTCGTAGCTTAAATAAATACCACATCAACATATATTAATCAACCAAGCATCACAGAGTAATTCAAATAGATTCATATATTCAAAAATACTTCTGCATTCATTAACCCTTCATATCCACTTACAATACCCAAATCCCAACCTGCGCACACGGCAGTAGGGTCCGCACACAGCAGGAAAGGGAATCTCCACACACACAACACCAGGAGTCCCTCCCCAATAACCTTAACCAGAGCTATCAATTCACACTTAGCAGCAATCTCCTCGTATTCTTAGCCTATCCTACAACTCAAAAAGGTTCAACTACTTATACTAGTTTAGCCTATGCATCCAACAGTCCGCAAACAGTGGTTTGTGGACTCTTGGTCTACCCTTGACCCATTTATAATTCTTTAGGTGCTTTGACCCACCCTAAAACTCCTACACTAGACTAAATATAATAAAAAATATAGAAAAATGGTCCATTTTTGCAACTTTGTAGGAGACCTTGTTCCAACAATCCCCCAACACAATCTTGTGACTCTTCCCCAGTCACTGCGATGGTAGGTTCATCATCTATGCCTGCACAGCTACTCCGACCATGTATTCATTTGATCCGATATGGTTTTAGCCGACTACCATTGACATATCCAGACAACACATTTCCACGCAGGGTGGCTAGCCGAACAGCGCCACCATCCGTGATTTCCTTAACAGTATAGGGTCCAAGCCAGTGCTACCGGAACTTCCCTAGATTTTTTGCAAACTGGCTATCGTATAAGAGGACCAAGTTTTCCTTTACGAAGGTCTTTTGGAAAATATGTAAATCATGCTAGGCTTTATCGCGGGCCTTCTGCACCTATTGATGGAAATTATCCAGGAATCGATCTTCCTCCAAAGCCATAAGTTGTGCTAAGCACTCCTCCGTGATGTCAAGGTCCGCCATGTTCGTAACTACTACGATACGAAAACTAGGAATAATTTTCTCCATTGGCATAACTGCCTCCTTTCCATAGACCATCCTAAAGGGAGTTTTCCCAGTTAGCTTTTTGCAGGTGGTTCGATAAGCCCAAATAACTGACAGGACGCGCATGTCCCAATCGCTGTGATTGGCATTGCAGAAATTTGTCAGTGCTTGCTCCAAGATTTTGTTAAAGGCTTCAACTGCACCATTTTCCTGTGGATGATATGGTGTGCTTTTTTCATGATGGATTCGGAACTCCGTGGTAAAAACTTGGATTGTTTTGTTAACAAAGTGCATACCCCTGTCACTCATGAGGATCTTTGGACACCCAAATCTGGTCAGGATCTGTTCAAAGATAAAATGCGCAGCGGTATCCACAGTACATTCCTTTACTGCTTGTGCTTCGGCCCACCTAGTTACGTAAGCAGAGGCAGTAATAATATAGCGCGCACCCGTCTTCATTCCTTGTGGGTTGATAGGCCCTATGAAATCGATGGCCCACTTATGAAATGCTTGTAGAACCATTTGTGGTTGAAGGGGAATTTCGTCTCTGCGAGATGGTCTCCTTGTTCGTTGGCACATATTATAGGCTTTACAATGATCATGGGCGTCACGATGCAGGGTAGGCCACCATAACCCAGCCCTCAAAACCTTTTGCGCCATTGCTTTCCATGTGTAGTGACCTCCTGCTACTCCATCATGAGCCTATGCCAATATAGCGTGCCTTTCATGCTCCAAAACATATCTCTGTAATACTTCATCAGCTCCCATCATATATAACTGGCCTATAATGATGGTAAAATCGGTTGCTTGAGCGACTAGCTCTTTCTTTTGTTGCACTCAATACTCTCGGGGTGCCATCCCAGTAGTCAAGAACTAAATGATATCAGCGAAGTGGGAATATATTACTTTAATAGCAAACAATTGCGCATCAGGCAATCCATCTTCTAGGTTGGTCAGCTCTTCGCCACTCTCTATTTGTGATAGGTGATCCAGCCCAGAATTCAGATTTCCCAGCTTAACGACGATTTCAAAGTCATACTCCTTAAATAACAGTAACCATCGGCAAATTTCCCCCCCCAAAATGGGCTTATTTAACAGGAATTTCAAGGTTGAATGGTATGTAAACATTTTGAAGTGTCCTCCTAATAAGTAATGTCGATATTTCTACAAAGCGTACACCATGTCCAACCCCTCTCGCTCTATAGTGGAGTAATTACATTTGGCGCCAGACAGTTTCTGACTTGCAAATACAACTGGATGATCAATGTCTCCTTCTCCTAGCTACGTAGGGATAGCCCCGAGAGAAATTCCCGATGCATCGATGTGGACATGAAAGACCTTATCCCAATCAGGAAATATGAGAATAGGTGACGAGACCATATTTTCTTTAAGTAACTCAAAGCTCTTTTGACACTCGTCATCCCAAAAGAATGAAAAATCCTTTTTGAGCAATTTTTCCATAAGGTCCGTGATCAGTGGGTAGCCTTGAATGAATTTTTGGTAGTAGCCTGTGTGCCCAAGGATCGAGCGTAGTTGTTTCTCCATCGTTGGTACTGGAAAGTTGATGATCACTACAATTTTGGCAGGATCCACCATCAGCCCTTGTCGACAAACTATATGGCCGAGAAGGATACCAAAGGGTACACAGAAGATACACTTCTTGATATTTAAGGAAATCTAGTGCTTTCGGCAGGCATCTAACATCATGCGCAAGTTGGATACATGCGCCTTCACCAAGCCAAAGATGGTCTAATCATCAAAATATACTTCTAGGAACTTGTGGATGAATTCTTTAAACACCGTAACCACTACCCGTGAGAAAATAGCAGCGGCATTCTTGAGACCAAATGGCATGACAGTATACTGAAAAGAGCCCACTCTGTCGCGAACGTAGTTTTGCTGCGGTCCTCAAGAGCGATTCTAATCTGATGGTACCTAGAGAATCCATCCGTAAAGGAGTATGCTTCCTGTCCCCCCACGCTATCCAAAATTTCGTCTGAGAATGGTGTAGGGAATAGGTCATGAAAACAGGTGTCATTTAAATTGCGTAGGTCCACATAGATCCGAATCTCCCCTTTAGCCTTTTTCTCCTGAACCACCATTGGGCTAACCGAGTCTCACTATTCGACAGGTTTGATGATACCTGCAGCGATCATTTTATCAAGTTTTTTTTTGAATTTTTGCTTATATTTGGGGTTCAACCTATAGGGTCGCTATTTCACGGGCCGAGCATCTGGTTTTAGAGTGATATGCATGACTCCTAAGTCCCCTGTGATCCCCTTTAGTTCTGAAAAATTTGTTTGGAATAAGTCCTGGTACACGGTGAATAACTTCACCACTTTTCTTACTGTATTTTCATCCCAATAGTCCCCAATATTAGCCAAATTAAGATGTTCTTCTGTCCCAATATTGACTTCACGCAGCTTGAGAGGCTTAGTGACATCCACCTCTTGCAGTGAGGGTCCTGCAATGGGGCGCTCTCCTTGCGACTCCGGGATAGAGACAAACCGTCGGTCTTCTTCACTTTCTTCCCTTTCCAAGTTGCGACAGTTGACAATATCGTGCATTTGTGATTCCCATGTCGGCACCCTAAATGATTTAGTGGAGCTAGGTTCTTTGAACACAAATGTATCTATTCCCTACAGAGCTTTTTCAAGTGCTTTTGACCCCTCTATGAGTTCAAATGTCCCTACAAATCCATCCCTCAGAGTTTCCCAGTGGCGGGTGTGTTGATGTAGCTCAACATACAGGTACCACAGAGTCAGGATTGGAACTAATGCATGAATGAACAAGTGAACCCATTCTTTCATATCTCGGTCACCCCATGCTTTGACCCAGGCCATCAAGTGTTTACACAGGTTCCCTGGGTCGAGGAATATCTCAACCCGAACCTTTATCGGCGGCTCAAATCAGAGGAGAATCATGTCCCAACAGTCCTCCCAATCCTGGAACGCCCCTTTGTGTGTCTCCCACCATCTTGCAGGCGTTGCACCCATTGCTAGATTAAGGGGCCATATCCTTCATTCTCTTGGAACCTCGGCCTCAAATACTTTCAAAAATTCCCTAATGCTCCCAGAACCATCAAAGTAGGGTAGATCTCTTACCTCTGAGGAAATACATTGGAAGTTCCTTGTGACTCAAAGACATCGCATCGCTAAGACATCATGCAACCGGTTTTGCCAATTCTCCATTTCCCCATCAGAGTCAGAGAAGCATTCACTGTCCTTTTCCAAAGAGATTACTCCTTCTACCGTGGTGTTGATCTAATCTTCGTCCTGCGTAGTTAACTTATAAATGTGATCCACATCCTCTTCATTGCGCACTGGCTCTGTATATCGTTCACCTTCCGCGGGATCTAAAGGTACTATCACCCTTGTACCGTTATTCTCAAATACCATGCTTCTCTTTTTCAGATTTATGATACTGCCCATATCTATGGCCCATTCTGATCCTAAGAGCACAGGGTAGGGGTCCACATCTTCTACAATTTCTATTACTTCAAAGTTGTCTCGGGCCTTTACTCTTGCGATATCCACCGTAATTTTAGATAACCTTCCTAGCGGGATGATTTTCAACTGATTTTCCATGTGCAGCTGAATAGTGGACCATTCCAATTTAGGCTCTCCCATTCATTTCCAAGTCTATTTAGGTAATATGTTCACATCTGACCCTAGATCCAAAATAACCTGACTCATCTCGTAGTCACTGATCTGTGCAGACAGCCGCATTTCTCTTCTGGTGCATTTTTTATACCTATATAGCTTGTGCACATCCTTGACCTCCGGAGGTAGATTGGGTCATGCAGTGTAGCTATCTATTAATGCCTGAAGATTCTCCATAGCCCTTGGGTTGCGTAGCAGCTTCATACATTCCTACAAAAATGGATCGACCTCCTTGTCTGCCTTGAGGTTTACAGGAGGCCAAGCATTAGCTTCCTCTGCATCAGCAAATTCCTTGTGAGTTGTGACAAAAACAATTTTCCCTGTTTTTAGGTCGAGGTTTTCTTATTTGATAAATACTTGTTGGATCAGAGGTTCCATCGCAAGCTCCTCCTCAGGCCCCCTGGTGGCCATCCCACTGCATGTCACCACATTCACACTCGGATATTTTTCTCGCAGCTCGGCCTTAACTCTCTGCACATTTTGTGTAGGTGTCGACTACTTTTCCTACATTTTTTCTATCACGGTTCAACAATATTCAATCACATTGTCCAGCTGTCTGCAATATCGACAAGATTGCCTAGTGGGGTTCGGGTAGTCCCTCACAAAGTGTTTTGCTTCTCCACAATTATAACAGATTAGCTAACCTCGTCCCTGTCCTGCACTTCCACCGCGCCCTCCTCCCCTACCCCTTGATGGGGAGCCACCTATACCTGTGGGGGTTCGTGGTGACACGGGGTCTGATTGTACTTTGTATAATTTTCCTTTGTCAATCATCAAATCATACGTCTGGCAGTTCTGTTCATCATTTCCCACCGATCTGTAGAACCTACACCATTTTTGCTTTACTGCTAGAACGTACGCAGCAAGGTGGGGATAGTGGTTAGTATCATGCAGCCCTACGACGTGACAATCATCACACCATAGCTGGGTCCTGCAGCTTCTGTAGGGCGAAATGGGCTAGGTCCCTCAGCCTGCATATAGTCTGTTAACAGAGGACATTTATCCTTGGTATGGCCATTCACCCGGCATCATATGCACCATCTCTCAGGGCTAGCCTCTGCCCCTCGTTCCTTTTGCAGGTTCTGGATCTCTACATGCATAGCTTCCAGCTGTCCCTGGATCTGTTGGATGCCTAGCTGTGTCTCATCCCGCGGTGCAACTTCTAACTTCATGTCACCTTCCAAGGCCTTCTCCTGCGATTCGAAAGTTTGATGCCCCATAGGTACGCGTAGGTGAGGTAGAAACATAGAAATAAACCATTTTGTGTGTTGTCTATCATCATATTGGAATCCTCCTTCTCTGATCACCTTCTTTAGTCGTTGATCGGCCTCCCACATAGATTCAGAAGGCCCTTGCTTGAAATCCTTTAGATCAACCACGATTTGGGAGTAGGATTTACGTTTCTTTTCAGGGTGTTATTAATATCTTCAATGGTTGCATTTGAGTTTTGGCCGATGTATCCAATGTACTAGTCCAAATCTCTTCCTTCGAAGGCAAGGGACAGTTGTACCCTTTTCACCGCATCACTAGCTACGTTCTGTGAAGTCCATACCGATCCTGCGACAAACCAGAACTGATCCATGTCTTCATCCCCCACACCCTTAAGGGTCGGAAACTTCATGTGTGCAGCCATGTCGTCTTTCGGTGGTAAAGGGGTAGGTGAATTCTTACCTCTAGGATGGTTTGAAAGTGGTGTGGTTGGAGGACTCTGCGAAGTTGCTTCCCTTTCCGGACTATAGACCAATATATCTCCTTCTACATTGGCCCTATATTACTTGCCACTTTGTGTTGTGCTCCCGTCTAGATCAGAGGTCATTCAATCAGTATAGCTACACAGAATACTCTTTTTGCATAATAATTCCTTGATCAGCAATGGTAAGGTCTTCAGAAACTTACCTCGGAACCCTGTGAAGAATCTTCGCTCTGCCTCGAAGTAGGAGAAAAACTGATCGATGGCAAATTCTGTCACAAATCCTCCCAACACATTGTCTACCCAATGGTCCACTGTACGAGTGATGGTGTTATCAGTCTTCTCTAACTGTTGGATTAGTTCGGGGTTCCACTCTGTGATCCACTCATCCTTCCAACACTTCTGAAACTCCACCAGTCTGGTGAGCCACTCCTAGAGCTCGATCGCAATCGTTACAAATAATATCTCATAGATCTTTATGAAAATATACTTATTCTTCCACTTTTCAAGGGTCAACCTCTCAATGTGGTTTTCTTTTAGGGAAAATTCCTGAACTTATTGTTCAAACCATTCATTAATTTTCTTTCTCTCTGGCTTCCAGTACGTCCTTGGCATTACCCGATCCCTCTCTCAAAATGCTCCAGGTCTCGGAAACAGAACCATTTTTTGGCTCGAGGGGTCCTGACCCAGGTTTTGAGGTTCAAGGTTTGCCAACAAACCCCTATACTACTGGCCCTTTCGGCAGTGACCTTCTTGCGCACGCCAAAGTCTCACCCGAAGTTCTATGGGTGGGTGCTAGAACCAGGTTTCTGCACCCTGGGAGAGGGTACGTAAGTCAAGCCGAGCTGAGTTCAGTCTTATAGTAACCTGATCTTATATTACAGAACCTAGATCTATAGATTCCTTCCGAATCCATGTGCTTAATCACAATGATACTCATAGTAATGAACTTATATAAAGATAACACAGCTATTCCAGAGCTTATTGCAGAAAATGTAACAGAACAGTCCTAGATCGCAGCATAAAAAAGTAACACAAGTATATTCGCAGCTTAAATCAATACCACATCAACATATATTAATCAACCAACATCATAGAGTAATTCAGACAGATTCAGATATCCAACAATACTTTTGCATTCATTAATCCTTCAGATCCACTTACAATACCCAAATCCCAACCTGTGCACGCAGCAGCAAGGTCCGCACATAGCAGGACATGGAATCTTCGTGCACACAGCAGCAGGAGTCCTTCCCCAACAACCCTAACCAGATCTATCAATTCACACTTAGCAACAATCTCTTCTCATTCTTAGCCTATCCTACAACTCAAAAAGGTTCAACTACTTATACTATTTTAGCCTATGCATCCAATGGTCCGCAAACCGTGGTTTGCGGACTCTTGGTCTACCCTTGACCCATTTATAATGCTTTAGGGGCTTTGACCCACCCCAAAACCCCTGCACTAGACTAAATATAATAAAAAATATACAAAAATGGTCTACCTTCGTAGCTTTGTAGGAGACCTTGTTCCAACAATACCTAGTAAACACATCGTAGAATTATTTGAAAATATTAGTGTAAGTTTGAATTTCTTCAAGGGAGAACTTGGCTTCAATGAAAAAAATTTCAATTTTCTTGGGATCCCTGGAGATGTTGACTGGAATAGTTTCTAAAATGATAGACATGCTATCTTCGGCAGAAACCTTTGCTGGAGCCAAAGAGTTTAAGATTGTGTGAACATCACCAGTTGATGAAGGACTAGACAACCTTGATTCAATTTGATGCAAGTCTAGGAGAAAATATGACCGATGATGCAAGTCATCCCACGGTATTTTTATGCCCATCATTACTTCTAGTATTACCTCCTCATATGGTAAAACAGTATCAAGGCAGTCCATAGAGAAAGTAAATTCAAGGATCCAGGTCGGAGCCACATCTCCATCCAAATCCTTTGGTGAATGAGTAGGATCGGAATCTACAGTGTTAATTATGAACTAATAGTAAATTTCATTTTCATACATGAGGTATGCCATTCCACCCACTTTCCCTTCTTCTAATGTGGTCATAAACAAGTGTAAGGGCCAAGGATCCAAAAAATAATGAGTTCTAAAGAAGTCTCTTCGAGAAGGGGCCTTGGATGATGAAATGGAATTAATTCGAGCGGTAGGAGAAGGAAGATCAAAAGTACCCATCAATGAGGAATACATTCTGACTCCTAAATTCTCTAA
Organism: Pinus albicaulis; assembly: GCA_034641835.2. NCBI lineage: Eukaryota > Viridiplantae > Streptophyta > Pinopsida > Pinales > Pinaceae > Pinus > Pinus albicaulis. Next base: position 483,752,120 of record CM076575.1, read on the forward strand.
AAGTGGCTTGGAATTATTCACCAAGGGAATGGTAGAATCAGAAAATGCATTGGATTCTTTTGGATAATAAGCCCCATCTGATCAACAGTAACAATTCTCCCTTCATGGGTAAAGCATACGATGTGAAATAATGATAAGACAATGGCATCCATTTCATAGATCCATTTTTTTCCCAATAAAATATTATAATTCTAATTAGCATCAACTATTTCCACCTCGATATTGACCACCTTGCCCCTAACACAGATGGGAAAGGTTGGAACAATTCCATGCGGCTTATGAGAATGACCATGAAATGTAGTAAAGAGAGTAGGTGAAGGAGCAGCTTGAGGAGATCTGACAGCTTTCCAACATGCAATCGACATGACACATGTGAAAGCTCCCTCATCAACTACAGTTCTAAAGATATTCAATTTCTGATATGTAGATTTAATCTTGAGATCCAAGTGATGAGGGAGTCTCTTCTTAATATTTGATATGTCAAATGTAACAATATGAGAGTTTCTTGGATTGCCTCGATGGTAGTGAGCATCACACTCCTTTGTTGAGAATGAATAGAGTACCTCTAACACAGAAATCACACAAGGAATTTGAGCCAGATCCTCAACAATGGAGTAGTTCTGGGAAGCCTTGGCATTGGGATTCATAGTTGAATGTTTTGCAGAGCCTTTCAGCATCTAAGGTATAGGCTCAACTATGGGCCTCTCAATATGGAGCAGCTTTGGAAAATTAGTAGAAGCCTTAGCTTTATAGGATTCTGGTTCACCATAATCATGTGATCTCATAGCAACATCAAAACGCGAGCTCATCATGTACACATTCGATGGATTTTTCCCTTCCTGGTTGCCCCATGTGGGGGTTCTAGTATTAGAATTCGCATTAGAAAGGATTTTTTTCCTTGGGGAAAAGGGTTAGTTAGAATATCCTGGGAGCTAGAAGAACCATGTTGTGCTAACAAGCAATGAGCGTCTTGAAGCTAAGGGAAAAGATGAGTTAAATGATCTCCATTGCACAATTTTCAAGGAAACTTAAATTTCTTTTTTTACTCCTTTTTACTCTCAACAACATTATTAGTGGGTTCGTTCGCATTTCCCTTCCCATCCTTATCTTTATTTTTACCACGTCCCTTTTTCTTCCCATAAGATTGTTGATTTCCTTTGGGGTTCAAATTTTTGACATCGTGAATAGTTAACAGTTGAAAAGACATAGGCACTGACGACGATGCCTGAATCGAAGAGGTAGTTTATAAAGATAACTGCTGCAATTGAATTAGCAGGTTAACTGTGCTATTATCGATCCATCTGACTATCCCGACGACATGTGTACCAGCTTTGGGTTTGGATAAATCGATCTTGGATCGAGGAGCATCAGGAAAAATCTTATAGACAATTCCCGATTAAGAATATATAAGTTCTAACTGTTGGGCTCTAAAGATAGTTTGTTCTTCAGTGAACACTCTAGAGAGTGAAACATCCTTAGATATCTCTGGTTTTAAATATTTTAAAAACCATTCAAGATGGAATTCATTAGGAATATAAGCCTTAATGAGCCTCTTCCTTCTTTGTGAATCCTCAAAAAGGTCATAAATGTGATTTTCCTTATCTTGTTGGAAACTAGCCAATAGCTTATTTCCAGCATCATATCCAATGGGAAAGTGAAAATGGTTCAAAAACATAATAGTCAATTCACCAAATGAATCAAAGGTACCCCCACTAAGCTCTATAAACCACTTTGCATAATTTCCAATTAAGGTGTCTTGGAACAATCTCAACCTGATTGAATCTACAATAATGGATTTGGATGAACACCATAAATGGAATGTTGTCACATGGTCATCTCGATCCTCTCCAGACTTCCCTTCGAATTTTGGAATATCCGATGGAATTTTGGTGGGGACTGGAGGCCAAGCGAGATTATATCGAATCAGATCATTTGTTAATTTTGAAAGATCGGGAAAATTTAGATTTTTCAAGAATGGCAACCGTAGAGGATCTTGAGAATTCCACCCACTATGTGTCGGATTCCCAACTTTAAGAAAATAATATCCTAGATTCGTAGAGGCACCAAGTTTTCATGGATTGTTCATAGAAGAGACTAAATCATAAGGAAAACCTTGAGGTCCAGAATTATTTGGAGGGTGACTTCCTCCTACCTAAGTATTTCCAAAACCAGAAAAATTTCCCTCAATCGAAGTATTAAAGGGAGAGGAGAGCCCTTGGTAAGGATTCCACGCATTGAAAAAAGGAGAAAAAAACATGAGGTTATTATGGGGGAGAAAGGCATATTCACATGTTGACAAAAAAAGGATTGATTCTCAGCTCCTAAACCACTAAAAGCAGGTTTAGTCCATCCTTGAACTCCTTGAAAATTAGCGGAATTTTGAGGTGTAAAATGGGCCTCCTAAGGAAATTATAAAATAACATTAGATTACATCATCATATTTTAGAGAGAAAAAATAAAAAAACTACTTTTTCAATTCGTATTTTCAACTTATCTCCCTATGGGCTTACTCAAATTTTGAGCAAGAACACTTGTTGAATGCAAAATTTGATTCATCACCAAGAAGTACCCATGTTGCATACTTTCGATGGACACTGCTACACAAAAAATGAAAAATACATGAAAATGTGATTGCAATCACATTTTTCATGTATTTCTTATTTTTTGTGTAGAAGGGTCCATCGAAAGTATGCAACATGGGTACACCTTGGATGGGGAATTAAATTTTGAATCCAATGAGTATTCCAGCTCGAAATTTGAGTAAAAAATTAGGGAGATAAGTTGAAAATTATTTTTATTATTATTATTTTTTTTAAATTTTTACTTTTTTACCCCAAAAATGGTGAATAATCCCCCATGGTTGACATCATCATCTTGAATCCTATTAGTTCTTATAAAGTATATTTTGGTGGTATATTTTTCTTAGGAGGCCCATTTTAGACCTCAAATGTTCTCTAATGAGGATTAAAACCTTGACCCTAAGCAGATAAAGACAATGATCATATGTTCAGAGAAGGGTCAGAATGAGGTATATGACCACTTCCAAAAGGAAAAACCTAGAACAATGCTGAACCATTAGCGATAGAAGTCATTTTTGTGGAAACAATAGATGAAACAGTTAAATTAACCGAGGGAACTGCACTAGAAGGCATCCCAAAAGGAAAGGAACCAGTGTGGGAAGCAAAAATTTGGGTGCCCCCACTCGAAGATCAAATGGAGGTAGAGCCAAATACTACAGTACTAGTTGTGATAGTCGATATAAAAATTGTACCTCCTCCATCAACTGAAAGAGGAATATGCACACTAGTAGTACCCATAGTTGAAATTGTGCTCCCAGCAGTGGCCATCGAAAGAAAAGAAGTAGAAAAATCAAGGCTTGCAAGCCTGTGATTCAGGGTCCCAACATATTATACAACGTCTGGAAAATTGGGAGAAAGGGGTGAAGGAGTTACGAGAGACTCAGGAATATCTTCAACTTAAACCTTGTCTTATGACTGAAAATAACTCTAAAAACTACAGGACAGTAATAACACCTGAGGCTTACTAGTGAAGGTAACAAAAACATTTATGCTCACCTCCGATCAAAAGCCTTTGTCGGTGCAAGTACCTGAGCCTTGCAAGGGTACCCTCCATAAGTACTAATTAGAGTGATACAACGTCTGCCTCAAGTACCATGGGTATTCCCCCCCGCATTCACCTATGTGGTCCCTAGGAATGGAAACTAAGGTCACCAGTTCGTATCAGAAGCCGGGCAGAACAATATTTGGCTGAGATATTAAAATTAGGAGAGGGGGTATCTCTCTTCCTTTCCTTCACTCACCCTCATGCTTAACTCCCATATGAGAAGATCTTTCCCAAACAACTTAACGACGTTGGATTTCACTTTTATAATCAGCTTATTTGTTTAAATTCAAAGTGGCCTTGGAGAGTTAACTCTCCACACACCTATTCCAAGGCCCTAAATGACCTAGACTAGTTGATTTATATGTGAAAAATCATAAAAATATAGTTCATTTTAATTTTAGCGCTTGATTTTAATGGTTGTTTTCAATTCAAGGGTAAAATGGAAGTGTAGCTTATGATGTTATTTGACGCAAGAAGAAACCAATAGAAAATTTGGCTACATGAAACTGAAAATCTCTTTCTTCGATGAAAGAGATTTATACTAAAGGTTCTATGATCCAGGTGGATATTGGTGGTCACCCGCCTATTCCACTTGGGGCTCCACCATTGTCTATTTCAGTTTTTCAGTTTTGGCACAGTTTACTATTTTTAGCAGTTTCTCGGGTCCTAAACTTCCGGAGCCGTTTTGAGGCCCTAAACGACGTTTTTGGGAAAACAGAGAGCCACATGGGTCCATGGACCGATGTTGCTCGTTCCAAATTTTTATTCCTCGGATAGATATTTCTAAAGAGGTATGGTACGCGTCAAACGAAGATCGTATGCCAAAGTTACGCCCCTGGGAAGTTGAAACACCAATTTACCCAAACGGGGCCCATAGTTTTGGCGCTTCATCTCCTAGGGTTAGGGTTTTTCCTGTTTAGGATTTCCCATTGTTTCTAAATGATAAATAGGCCCTCGAGCCTCATTGTAACTCAGTTCAGAGGCCTGTAGCCACCACATCTCTTCTCAGAGATAGCTACCAGCGCCCTAGCTAGTTTTATTTCCATTATGTCCGTAAGCAAATTTCAGTTCTTTGATATTAATGAAATGAAGTGTTATTTCCGCTGCATCTCTGTATTTATGGTTATATGTTTATTCTGTTGTGTTCCTGCATAAATCCGGATCAGTGGTATCAGAGCGGTCTGCTTTTTCTCGATCCTTTTTTGCATGTCCCCAACGAGGTCGGGGTATAAGGAGCTAGGGCTCGATCTGGTGGAACCTTTGCAAGATCAGCCTCGCAAACCTCGACGGACACCCATGGGGGATGAAAAGAAAGATGAGGGAGCAGGAGATCCTATCAAAATATTGCTCAAGGAGGCCCTCGAAAGACAAAGGAACGTGATGATGGATAAATTTGCTCAGATCCTTCAACGGCTACCCACCGGCGGCGCATCTGCATCCAGCAGCCACTCTGGAGGCGCGACTCCTTTTAAGGTACAAGTAAATTTTGAAATTCCCATATTTGAGGGTCAAATAGACGCAGATGCCGTAGATAGATGGTTGAATCCGTTAGAAGGATATTTCTCGGTTCATGACTTTTCAGACCGGGAGAAGATTATTTTTGCACTCCTCAAAGCTACCCCCCATGTTAAGGACTGGTGGGAAACCTACTGTGAGAACAAGGACCGGACAAAACCCTCTCTGTTCTCGGCCGTACCAACTTGGAATTCTTTCCGAGACGCCGTCAAGGAACAATACTATCCCGTGGGGAGCTATGAGGACAAGTACATACAATGGACCACGCTACGACAACAAAGGGATCAAGATGTGCATGAGCTGACGAATCTGTTCCATACCCTGCGCACAAAGTTGGGTATCAAAGATTCAGAGAAACATCTGGTGCTAAAGTATCGCAGCTGTCTGCACAAATACATTCAGGAGGAAATGGATTTCCTTGACATCTCCTCGCTTGGTACGGCATACCGGTATGCTGCCAAGATTGAGCAGAAATTCAAGCAGAAGAAGCGAGACTTTGGATCTGCGAATCAAAAGCAAGGGAAAGGTGCTTCCAAACCGCAGAACAAAGGACCGAGCTAAGGCATGGCAGCTAAAGACAACTCATCGAAGCCACAAGAAAAGAACAGCACCGCAAAGCCAAAGAAGGACACGGGAAAGTGGTGTGAGTTCCATAAGAGCTCCACTCACAACACAAGTGAGTGTCGGGCCAAGCAGTCGCTAGTGGCCGAGATGAGGGCTTCTGAGTCAGATGCATGCTCTGACTCTGAATCAAAACCTAAAAAGGCGAATGAAAAAGGGAAACAGATTATTGATGCGGAGCCCAACGCCACTGTTGCCACTACAAAGATCCAAAAGGAGGAACCGGAAGATCCATAGGAGGAGGAACGTCTCTTCCACTCCCAGATGTGGGTAAAGGGCTCCCCGGTACAGTTCATTGTCGACAATGGGAGCCAAAAGAACCTCATTTCAGCAGACACCGTGAAGCGGTTGGGCTTGCCGACCACATCTCACCCACATCCATACACCATCGGGTGGCTTCACCAAGGACGAGATCTCTGCGTCAGCCGGCAGTGTCGCCTTCCCTATAGCATCAAGCCCTTCACGGATGAGGTATTATGTGACGTTGCTCCTATTGATGTTTCTGATGTATTATTAGGACAACCATACTTGTGGAAGCGTCATGCCGTGTATGAGTCTCGGCCTCGTGCTGTTATTGTTACTTTGGGAAATAAGTTGTACAGGATACCAGAGGTACCACCTCCTGCTGCTATCTCTTTGGTTACTGCAAAACAATGCAGTAAGCTCATTTCCCAAACCAGGAAATTCGTTTTCCTGATGATCCGCCCCCAGGGCAAGAAGAAGACTATGGCCACGACCTCCATACAGGGCTCCTCTGCACAACAACAACAAATGGATAAGGTTGTGGAGGAGTACGGGGACATATTCACCTCACCCACAGGGGTTCCTCTGCACTGTCAGGTCAAGCACCTGATTGATCTGACCCCCGGTGCGTCGCTACCTAATGGACCGATCTATCGGCGCTCTGTTCTGGAGAATGATGAAATCAAGAGGCAGATTCAGGAGCTGTTGCAGAAAGGTCACATCATACCAAGTTCATCGCCCTGTGGGAGCCCGATCGTGTTGGTACAGAAGAAGGATGGGACGTGGAGACTTTGTATTGACTATCGGGTGCTGAACAAGATCACCGTCCGGAATAGGTACCCAATCCCACGGATTGATGACCTTCTGGACCAACTCAAAGGTGCAAAATATTTCAGCAAGATCGACCTGAAGTCTGGGTATCACCAGGTACCAATTGAACCCTCCGATGTGTGGAAGACTGTCTTCAAAGCCAAGGAAGGCCTTTTCGAATGGCTGGTCATGCCTTTCGGGTTGACGAATGCTCCCGCCACCTTCATGAGGATGATGGATGACATCTTGCGGCCATTTACCAACTCATTTGTAGTGGTGTACTTGGATGACATTCTGATCTTCAGCCAGACTTGGGAAGAGCACCTTCACCACATCCGACAAGTCCTCCAAACACTGCGGCAACACAAGTTGTGTGCCAATTTGGAGAAGTGCGCTTTTGGCATGACCCAGGTTCAATATCTGGGATACATTATTGATGAAAGGGGGTGCATGTGGATCCAGCCAAGATCCAAGTCATTCGGGATTGGCCAGCCCCGACTACTATAACAGAGCTTCGCAGCTTTCTGGGTCTTGCTAATTTCTACCGTAGATTCGTGTTGGGATTCTCTCATATCACTTGGCCCGTGAGTCAAGTCACCAAAGGAGGAGCGAGAGCAAAATTCTTTTGGTCGGAACCTCAACAGAAGGCGTTCAAAGAATTGAAAAATCGCCTCTGTTCTGCCCCAGTGCTCACCTTACCAGACTTGCAGCAGCCGTTTGAGATCGAGATAGATGCCTTTGACTATGCTATTGGGGCAGTTCTTACTCAACAGGGACATCCAGTGGCATATCACAGTGAGACATTGTCTGAGACAGTTCGCAAGTATCCCACCTATGATAAAGAAATGTATTCCATTGTGCAAGCCTGTCGACAATGGAAGCATTACATTTTGGGGAAAGAAACAATCATCCACACAGACCACCGGCCCCTGCAGTTCATACAGACACAAGGGAAGTTGCAGAATGATCGCCATCAGAAGTGGTCCACATATCTGCAACAGTTTCATTTGAACATCAAGTACAAGAAGGGTAGCACCAATAATGTTGCAGACTGCCTCAGCCGACCACCAATCGTGGCACTCACCACCGTGCTCAACTCTTGTGGGCACGAGACTTCTGATTGGACACTTCTCTATGAGAGTGACCCAAAATTCGGCCACACTTACAAGGCACTCTTGGGGGGCACGCAAGTTCCAAATTTTCACCTCCAAGATGCACTTTTATGTCACCTGGGACACCTTTGTGTTCCTTCAAGCGAGCGTGCCAAGATGATATGGGAAGCACACTACAGTCGAGTCGTTGGGAATTTCGGGGTCGAGAAAATAGTAGCAATCCTGCAGAAGTATTTCTATTGGCCGAACCTTCGAAAGGATGTCGAGAAGCACATCAGATCCTGCACTGCTTGTGTCATTGCCAAACCGACCATCAAGAAGCAAGGCCTATATACTCCTCTACCTACCCCTAGTTGACCTTGGGAATCCATCTCCATGGATTACATGTCGGGCCTGCCTTCTACTAAGAAGGGAAATGACTGTGTTTTTGTGGTCGTCGACAGATTCTCGAAGATGGCCATTATGGCGGCCTGCAAGAAGAATATCACAGCAGAAGCCACTGCTAAACTCTTCTTTGAACGAGTGTGTGTGCACTTTGGGATCCCACAGTCTATCATATCAGATCGGGATAGCAGGTTCCTCAGCACATTTTGGTCCAGCCTCTGGTCGATGTTGGATACCAAGCTCACCAAGTCCACAGCTTTCCATCCCCAAACAGATGGCCAGACAGAGGTCATCAACATAATGATTGTACACATTCTGCACATGTACAATTCAAAGCATCCACGCACATGGGACGAGAGCCTCCCCTATGTACAACATAGTTATAATCGGGCTCTCCACAGTTCAATCGGCCATAGCCCCTTTCAGGTGGGCTTGGGATTCCAGCCACTATGTCCCATCGACGTAGCCATGCCATTTGCAGCTGCTCAGGCCAATTCAGCTCATGTCCAGTCTGAAGTTGACAAAGCAAGTAGCTTCATCGAGCACATTCAACACATCCGCCAACAAGTTCATGATATATTGGACAGAGCCAATGCCAAGTACAAGCAACGCCATGATCAACACCGGGTGCCACACAACTTCCAGGTGGGTGACAAAGTATGGCTACATTTGCAGAAGGAGCGCCTCACTGGACCCCACCGCAAGCTTCGCCCGCTCTGATACGGGCCGTCCACCATCACCAAGGCTGTAGGGAACAATGCATTCGAGCTCAGTATTCCACCATTCCTTGGTCTGCACCCAGTCTTCAATGTGGATCGCCTTCTTCCTTACTTCCCACCTCTACTGGACACCTCAGACATTGCAGAACAACTCACACCAACTGAGTTAAATCCAGACTGCATGGAACAGGCCACCACATATTGCATCATGGACATGCAAATCAAGAACACTCGCCAGCAGAAGATCCAACTATATCGGGTTGTCAAAGCTGGCCAACTCCTGCACCAAGGAAAGTGGTTCACCAGGGACCAAGTTCAGCAGAAATTTCCTCATCTCATGGAGGAACTCAACGCAATGGGGACCATTGCTTTCTAAGGGGGGAGGAATGATCCAGGTGGATATTGGTGGTCACTCGCCTATTCCACTTGGGGCTCCACCATTGTCTATTTCAGTTTTTCAGTTTCGGCACAGTTTACTATTTTTAGCAGTTTTTTCGGGTCCTAAACTTCCGGAGCCGTTTTGAGGCCCTAAACGACGTTTTTTGGGAAAACGGAGAGCAACATGGGTCGATGGATCGATGTTGCTCGTTCAAAATTTGTAGTCCTCAGATAGATATTTCTAACGAGGTATGGTACGCGTCAAACGGAGATCGTATGCCAAAGTTACGCCCCTAGGAAGTTGAAACACCAATTTACCCAAATGGGGCCCATAATTTTGGCGCTTCATCTCCTAGGGTTAGGGTTTTGGCTATTTAGGATTTCCCATTGTTTCTAAATGATAAATAGGCCCTCGAGCCTCATTATAACTCAGTTCAGAGGCCTGTAGCCGCCACATCTCTTCTCAGAGATAGCTACCAGCGCCCTAGCTAGTTTTATTTCCATTCTGTCTGTAAGAAAATTTCAGTTCTTTGATATTAATGAAATGAAGTGTTATTTCCGCTGCATCTCTGTATTTATGTTTATATGTTTATTCTGTTGTGTTCCTGCATAAATCCGGATCATTCTATGAACAAACTACGAAAACAAAAAATTTCTTTTATTCTCAAAAAACACACCCACACACTCAAAATCTACCAAAAATACTAAAATGCTTATAGTGCAAACTATCCTAAAGCAAACTAAAAATTCTTAATGCAAGATTCTAAGGACTATTCTTAATGCAAGAAAATGTGTTTCTCGAATAAATCAAGAGGCCAAAACTTGACAAAAAGGAGGAACAAATTCAATCAAAACTTTCCCCAAAATCAAGCAAATTCAACCTAATGAAAAGGCTTCACACTTGCTTAAAAAAAAAAAAAATACCAAAAAGAAAACCAAAACGAAAAATAAAGGCAACAAAAGATGTTTTTATCTTTTTTATTTTTAAAGGAAAAAAGATTTCTTGAGAAAACAAAAACTACCAAAGACTTCAAGATCAAATTCAAGCATAATGAATCTCAAATTTCACAAGCTATAGAAATCATTGACATTATAAGACTTAAAGTGAAAAAAGGCTACAAACTCAAACAAATTGATCTGAACAGTAGCATAAAAACTCCAACAAGCAAGAAATATTTCAAGAAAACCAGAAAACTTTTCAAGATTGCAAGAAGTACTTTTTAAACAACCAAGAAAAAAACAAAAGGGTCAACTTCCCAGAAATCAAGGCAAAGCAATGTAAAGGTTGGGTTATAAGTGAATTGACACCAATTCCCTTTCCCAAAGACTCGGAATAGCCAAGAACTTCACCAAGAAGCCTTCAACCCAAACTCAAAAACCAACACTTTACCAAAAGGAAAACCATAGGTTGACTAGGTCTTTCCACAAAGAGAGATAAGAAACTGAAAATCTGCAAGAAGAAAGATTCTCCCAAACAAACAATGACTGAACAAAAGCAACAAAAATCTCTAGAAACATTTTGAAATCAAAATCTGAAAAATTCATTCAAAACCAAACATATGTGACTTGGCAATGACATGCCTGGGTATATACATGATTGTACTCAAGGAAACTCATGTATACACATGTTTTTTTGGACAAAAGTGCATGTTTATGCGACTGTGTGAAATAAAATTGGCGTATAAATAGGCTAGCAAAGAAAAATAAAAATTTAGGCCTGATCCAGAAGATCAGAATTTTTTCCCATATTGAAAACAAATCAAATATAGTGTAAAAATAAGCAAATCAAATAATAAGGCGCAAATCAAGAGAGAAACAACCCAAACAAGGAAATACAAGAGTGCATTCCCCAACGGAGTCGCCAATTATATTACGGGATAAAATACCCTAGGGTTTGTGTTGGAAACCCCAACATATCAAAGGGAATCTACCAATAAGAAGCAATCAAAAAAGCATTCCTAATGCATAAAGTACCAAAGTGGGATGAAGAGAGATTACTCATAGGTCCTGCATTTGAAGGTGTTCCCGCAAGATTCAAACCCTCTACTTCCTCCAATACTTCAAAACCTGCAACACATTCCAGAGAAGCATATATAATAGCAGTAGTTCAAATCATGTTCAAGATATGAGTGATCATATAAGAATAAGGATATAAACCATGAAATAATAGATAATTAAATCATAAAATGAGTTAAATCATAAAGATCATAACATTCAAGAACATGAAAGAGCTTCTTTATTGATAACTACAAAAAAATGTGGAAGAATAAAACTTAATTTGACCACAGCTCCAAGTGAAAACTTCGTTCGGATCTATCCAGCCCAAGCCTCAAAAATCCTCTTTCAAATGCATACACATAAATTTCATATAAAGAAGATGAACATATCTATGAGGAAACAAGGGTTTCCTATCGCTGGCAGTGCAGGAGGCACATGGAAAACTCAGACTTGATCAGGGACCAATTGCCGATAATATCAATATCTTATATCTCTCCCCTTTTATTCTTTCCCATGAGGTGTATTTATACCACGCCAAAAACAGTTGTTTCAATTGGGGGACAATTATGCCATGAAATCCCTTAGGTGGGCTTCCGGTGTAACCCGTAAACCCCGCCCAAAAATAATGATTTTATATTTTTTTCATATATCAAATTATATAAGTGGGTTGGGTATATATGGACTTGTGTGTGTACACACTTTTGGAAGGGTGGAGTATCATATGGAATTTAAAATAATTTATTTTAGTAAAATGACCAAGTCTGAAGGGAAAGGGTTGCCCAAGGCCATAGCTCAAAGCCTCAAGTCTACAGGAGTGTTGAATGATGCTATAATAGGCATGTGTAAAATGAGCACTTCGAAGATATAAGATGGACCACTCTGTCAACCAACTGGTCTTAGCTAATCAAGTTTTTCAATGGTGCATTGTTGCACTAAGCCATGATACTAACCCATCAAGGCAAGTACGTAGATATGTATATGTATGAACTTGTATATATTTTTAATATATGATAATTTTTATTAATTTTTAAATTTTTAGAAATTTAGAAATTATAGTTAAAATAATTGAATGGTGATTATCTTTGATATATAAATTCTATTTTAAATAACATATTTAAATTCTTGTTTGAATTTACTATAGGTTCTTTTGGCATATTGGAGTCCAATATGTAGATAGATCGATTCCATATGAAGCTGAAACAGTAAAAGGGACTTGAAAATTGAATTCAGTTAAAACAAACGAGTGTCTAAATGCATTTTCATTTGATAAAAGAAAAGAATCTTGTTTTTGTCATGTTTGCATAAAGGACGCAGAATTCAATGATGTTTGTGAAAAAAATATGTATGTAAAATCTTGGAAAAATACATAACTTAATACAAAGGGAAAAATTCGCTTGCAAGCTTGGAAGAGATGGAATCAAAGGAGACTATAGTGTCATATGAAGGTGATAGAGCTTTTGATCTTGTTATAGGAGGTGACATTTCAATTGCTTTCAAAGGATATATATGTTTTACTTTTTAATCATTGTGTATAAGTATAGGTAATAGTTTAAATACATCTAGATCTAATGAAATTGTACACATGTTGATAACTAATTTCTTGTTAATGGTGATCTAAATTCGCACATTATTTTTTATTGTGTAGGAGATGTTTTTTTTGTAGTTGCACCCATTAAAAACATAGAAAATGTCAAGTATTACTTGATGTGGTGCACTAAATGAAAGATTAAGTTATTATACTATGATGATAACAATTATTTATATGAAAGATTGTCTATTATACTGAAAGGATATTTTTTCCAAAAAATGCATCAAACTGGGAGGGATGTTCACTTTCAAGACTATCAACCTAATTACATAATTTTTCAATAGAGTCACTTGGTGTGTGAGAGCGCATAAAGTTGGTAGAAGTTCAATCAAGAAAAAAATCAAAATTTTAAAAATGGAGAATGTTAAAATCTGACCTTGAATGAGTCATTAAGGATGGCATTCCATTAGAATCTATTTAATTGAACTGACCAACAATATCTTCTCCCTGTATTCATCTCTTAGAAAGAGTGCAAATACATGATTATCCTTCCATGACCTTTAGCTTTCCATTTTTCAACAATGTTCTTTAGACATCATTAAATAATAATATTACAAATAACGCATTTATTACAAATTTATATGCTTTTTGGCATGTTTCTATTTTGTCTTCAAGTGGATTTATCATCATATCCTTTTTTCTTCATTTAATTTTATCAAGTTTTCTTCTTTCCTTTAATTTTTTAACCTTTGAATGTATCAAATAATTGAGTATGTTATTATGTCCAATTATGTTACTATATTTCATGGTGCATAGTTTTAATTAAGGTTGGCCTTTAGAAAGTAGATATATTTGTTATTATCATGCCACATTAGATGTTGAATGTAATATTTAGGTTAAATGTCTTATAATGATATTCAGTGAGATTTGATGGTCTTTCAAATATTAGAAGAAATTCCTAAAATATGATGAGTAAATATCAATTAATTATTGAACTTGATAGAGCATCATCCAAAATAATTTTTTCGGCTCCTTATAATAAGATATATTCATCATGCCTATTAAGGATAAGTTATTTTATTTATCTTCATCATTAAATTTATCTAGGCACCTATTGATATTTATAGGATGTGTTTTTCATCAAGATGCCTATGAATGCTTTAACAACTCATTCTTTTATTGTGGATCCTTTTGATAGTTTAGTGGTTGGGCGAGACAATTATGTCAAACAACCCAAGTTGAAATCTTAAAATTGGTAATGTAACAATTATTCTTGATGTCATTTATATATATTTTTCATTTTTTTTTTATTGCATGTCTTACATGAACATTGTATTTTGGTAAACTATTATGAGTATTTATTTTCTTATTAATACATTATGTTGAGAAATATTTGTGTGCACACTTAAGCTCTCCATTCTAGCTACTACTAGATATTAAAAAAATATTTTCATTAATGTGGTGCCTTTGTTGTTAAGTTAAAAGGAAATTCAAAGATCCCAAATACAACTATAATGTAAGGATGTAGCATCACAATCTTCTTATTTATTTTTTTATCATACTTCTATCATGTTTGTGATGCATTTTTCTTCTTTATCTCATATTTGTGTCTTTTCAAATATTTTTAGTGCTATCTTAGTGACATCATTTACTTTATTAAAATCTCATTACCATCAATTTCAATTTATTTTCATCTCTTTTACATCTTTATCAAATCAAATTAGTGTCCTAAATAGGTGCAAAAATGCATTTTATTGTGTGCTTGTCCTATACATGCAGTGTGTACACCATCTATATGTGCATTTCATAATAACCATTATAGGAACCTATTAAGTAACAATGCACACTCCACACATAGCATTTAATATTTCAAAAATTCATTTACTAAGGCACAAGTTAGGCCCACAATGATATTAATGCAAATTTTGATATTAATGCATCTTCAGGGACATTCAAAATTTAAATATTTAATTCCCAATCTCTATGCTTCATGGAAAATTGAAGGGGCTAATATTCGCAGGTGGGCTAATTTTCCATGGTTTTTCCACAAAAAAGATTTGCCAATTTCCATTTTTTTATAAAAATGATTCGCCCAAATTTTACAATATAAAATTATTTTACCTTTAAAATCGCAAACATTATACAAACAATATATATAATATCATTATAAATTTGAATAATTTTACAAATACACCAATAAAATTTTTATAGTTTGCATATTAAGGACTAGTGATATTCGCCAATTTTTTAAACTTCAAAATAATTTTCCATCCTTAAAATTTTCCCTGCTATGCTTTCTCAAATTTCCTAAATAATACAACAGTAACAAACTTTAAGACAAAGAATGTACTTTAACTTTAGAATATATGTATTTAACAAGATTGATGGAATGTTCTTTTGTACAAAACATGTATCTCATATATATGTAGCATAAATATCATAAAATAGAGGGAGAAAGTGCAATGGTCTCTAATATATGGGGGACTTACTACTCCAAATCTGCTTATAAAAAAAAATCATGAAGTTATAATAGAATTCCTTCCAGATCTACCATGGAAATAACTCCAAAGATAACCTAACAATTTACAACATTTAAGGTCACTACCATCAAAAACTCAAGATTTTCCATGTATCAACAACCTAACCTTTGTGTTTAAGCCACAATTGGTCATTCTTTCAATAAAAAAAATCTATTTTTCAACACTTTTATAGTCCTATGCTGAAAAAATGTTTCATACATTTGCATGCAAATAGACTATATCATTATAAAGCTAACTCTAACAGAAGGAGGATAATGAAAATTTGATGTGTCAGCTATAGTTGGTAGAATACCTTATTGAAAGGTTTGAAGGGTGAGAAATTTTGGTTATGAAAGCATTCGAAGATTTTATTGAAACCAAGTTTATTTTGTTTAGCAAGTTTTGTTAAGTAAACAAGTGAAAAGTGAACATCTGATAAAAGGTTGTATACATGTCTTTAATCTCTGGTTGAAAAAGAGATTATATCTTGTAATCGCATTAAGACATAATCAAGTATCTTGGAATTAACTAGAACAATCAAGTAAAGGTTGATCAATGAGAACTTTGGTGGTTAATAATGGCATCCATAATGTGACTTATATGTGACTACAGGTGTTCACAATTTTGATGCATTCTACTTATCCACATTTTAACTGTATGAATTCTACTTATCATTTAACTTCAAACATACAACACTCAAATTTGGTATGGGGAAAGTGTAACTATTACAAAGGGTATCAAAATTTTGTTTCTAAAACTTACATATGTGAACCATACAAAGTACCAACTAGATAAAATTTACTTTCATTGCTTCATATTCATGAATGTAAATGTAAAACCTTTAAGTATCAAACCATGCATCATGTGAAATGTACCATGTTTTATAATGTAATTTTATAGTATGTTTTCTTTGAAAAAAAAAATTTAGAACTTAGTATCAGCCCAAATCCATAGTATCTCTTCTAGACAAGATGATAATCTATTCATGAATGCAACATGTAAACCATGCTTTATAATGCAATTTTAAGTTATGATTGCTTTCAATATTCACCAATGGCTTGATAAAACCCAAGTATTAACCCACATCCATAGTAGATCTAGACTTCTACAACATGATACTTGATTGACAAATGTAAAATGATTGCTTAGAATTTATTCATTGAACTTAATTAAAAATAAGTATTGACCCACATCCATAGTATATTTTCTACAACATTATAAGATTCATCATGCAAAATGTGCACCACAATTTATTTAATGCAAACTTACTTTCATTTCTTCACATTCATGAACTGCTTAAATCTAAAACCTTTTAAGTATCAAACTTTGCAACATGCACAATGTAACATGTTTTATAATGCAATTTTATATTATGTTTGTTTTTCACAAATTGATTTTAAAACTTAATTATTAACTCACATCCATAGTAGTTATTCTATACAAGATGATAATCTACTCATTAATGCAAAATGTACACCATATTTTATAGTGATTTCTTAAGTTATTATTGCTTTAGACTTATACATCATGGTAATATTCATGAATGCAAAACGTACCATGTTTTATAATTTTCAATTTTAATGTGTGTGTGTGTGTGTGTGTGTGTGTGATTGTTTTCAATATTCATTGAACAACTTGAAAAAACCTAAGTATCAACCCACATCCATAGTACCTTCTACAACATTATAAGATTCATCATGAAAAATGTATAAACTCCAAAATTTGTATATTACAGATCAATTCATAATATAGAGTTCTATCAAAAATATGTCCAAAATTTATATCATGATAAAATTTTATAATAAAAATATTATCAAACAAAAATATGAATCAAGGATAATCTAACTCACTTCTACGACCTATCATCATCCTAACCCTCATGGGTGCCCTGCACAACTATAGAAATTATGATGCAGATTTGAAATTGCTCATGAAGTTTTAATCAAAATCACAAGACACGAAACTACTCTACTAAACTGTGGACATTAATTCACAAATTAGAACAAAAATATCAGACATGCAATAGGAAATCACACACATGAAAATAGTATTTTTCTTGGGGAAAGTAATATGATAAAATCCTAATGCATTCTTGCATTAATCTGATGAATAGAGATGTATTATAATTACTTTTCTCAAATGAGCACAACTTGCAAGTGCATAACCTATCTCTCTACTCACTGAGAAGATTTGGCCCAAACTTAGTCAAATTTTTCCTCTACTTGAGCTATCATTTCCTTGTGTTTTTCCTTGAGAAATTAGGCCCCTATTATCTATGAATTTCTCCAAAGTGGATTACGCAATTCCTGAGGTTGATCATCTAACTTCATGAAACACTTGTACACTCAAGACTAGTATACAATTGATGTTACACTACCTTGGAATATCCACCAAGCCTAGTTAACTTGAATTATATACATGCACTAGATATTTTGGTTTTATTGATCATTTAACTAGATGATCAGTGAGTTTCACTGAAGTCCCAATGCACATCTGACCCTCCACTAGTTCCTCCAACAATTAGAACTAGTTTAACTGGAACCAACCTTAGATAATTGACCTTGATTGCTACAAATTATAAATCACACATGCTTAACTAAACTCTAACTCCTCCAACTCAAATTTACTGAGAAAACTAGGTAACACTATGCATGTCACACAAGTTAACTAAATCCAAGTTTTCTACTCATGTGGAAATTTGAATTTTCTCAATTTAATCAAGAAAAAATAAAGTGAGAATTTCTTGCTATATTTTTCAACACTTCCTCTCCGCAAGAAAGGGAATATCAACAACCACTATCTTTCACCTGTGGAACTAGAACTTCCCTCTTGAAAATTCCTTTATCAAAATGCGAGCACCTTATTCCTCTGTCGGAATCTATTTCAACAACATTAGCTACCTTTGCACACAGTTCCGTAAATGGTGATACCAGGTATCTATATGCTCGTATCGATCATGAAAAACAGGATTTTCAGAGAGCTTGATGCAACTCTGATTATCACAGTATACCATAGTTGGATAGATCATCTGACCAAACAATCCAACAATTATCTTTCTCATCCATATCACCTCACATGTTGCTTGACTTGCAGCCATGTATTCTATTTATGTCGAGTTGAGCACCACAAATATTTTCTTCCTAATATACCAGGAAACAGTTGTAGACAAAACACTAAAAATTCCACATGATGTACTATTTTGGTATAATTAAATCCTTATCAAATATGCATCTATGAAGCCACAAAACTTCACTCCCTATGTCCATTTGTACCATATTTCAAATTGTGCAGTGCCTCTGAGGTACCGAAGAACATGCAAGGCTTCCCTCCAAAATAATTTGGTTTTCCTAACCATAGCTTGGCTCAAATGGTTGACTCCATAGCACATATCTGGTCATGTGTTCACAAGGTACATCAATTAACCCACTAGCTTTCGATAAATGGTAGCATCCAGTTCCTCACCTGAAGTGGCATCCTCATTCCTTAAGTTGGTCCCTATAGGTGTCTTCGTGGGTTTGCAACTCTCCATGTGGAATCTCTGCAGTATATCATTTCCATACTTTCCTTGAGACACAAATAGTTGTATAAACTATACCAATGGGATTCAATTTTATCTTGTAATGTACTAAAACAAGATATTGAACCCTTCTACAAATTTGCAGAAACAAAACACGATCACACAATCACATAACAAGTAAGAGAAATAATTTATCAATCACACAACACAAGATGTATCTAGGAAATAAATTTCTCAAAACCCTGCTATCTGTATATTTCATAAAGCTAAGACCATGAAACAATACAACTTTATTTCTCTCACCGAGAAACTCCTACACTCGGCCAACTCTCTCACCTGACATGTGCACAAGCTTCTCTTCCACACCTTTCTCTCACAACCTCCACGCACAAACTTGTGCTTCCTATTTCTTGGTCTCACCAACTCCTGCTCACCACAACAATGATTAAAATTGTGCCTTGAGTCCTTATTTTAAAGACAATTTTATCTAATTATGGAATGATTTATTGTAGGCCTTCTTCTGACTGCATGCACTATTTGTACAATTTTCGAATTATACAGCGATATTCTTCTTCCCTTTAACTCCAATCTCAAATGGGCCTTCCTTAGAACTGACATGCAACAACTATTTATAATGAATTATCAGTTAACTGATTGATCACTATTAGTGAATTAAATCATATTTAATTCACTTGCCCTCTCACTAGCTCATATGTGAGTCAGAACTAGTTATACTGATTTTAGCTCAATTAATTGAGTTAAATAATTACAACTCACAAATAATTGTAACTGGACCCCTTAACAATAGGAAAATCCTCTACATGCATCATCTTTGACCTCTAACTCGGATTTCCCAAGCTAACTGATTCTTCCTGACTCAGTTAACTAATATAATTTTTCATGAGATGAAATTGCAATTTCTCTTCCAATTTAATTAAGGGAAAATTAAATCAGAAGCCTCATATGGTAACATTTCTGGGTGCCATTTTCTAGAGTGCCATTTATGGATGCCATTCTCTAGGGTGCCATTTCTGGATGCCGTTTTCATTGTTTCTTGTTTGTAATTTCAACACTCCCTCTCAAAAAGAAAGGAATTCAATCTATTATGATCTGGTACCTTTGGAATTTTCTACATGCAACACTTCTCTAGTGTCGTTTGCTCCTGTAACTCCTGAAACTGAAAATCCTTCAAAAAAATGAATTAGTTTGATGCATCTGTCATCAGAGTCTCTGAATGCTACTAGTTACTACATTGTCTACTGAAAAATTTGTGTTGTTGCTGACTATGCATTTGTTCCATCTGCACTGCTACCAACTCTGTTCTATGCTCTAGTATGTGACATCTGTCACTCTGATTTTGTTCTTTCTAGCATCTGACTGCATCAATCCTACCAATCCTTCCTGCTACTATGTATTGAGGGCTCCCCGCAGCAGGGTCTGATCCATGAGACAAACCATCTTAATGGATCCTACCCAAATTTATTATCTTGGTATTATGTCTTCACATCGCCCCACCTCTCTCCTAGAGGTATGGCTGCATGTGCTCCCTCTACCCATCTGGCTCGAAATTCCCCCCTAATGGAGGTCTCTACTTGAGTTGATGCCTCCACTCGGTCTCCTCTATACTTCTCCAATTTTGGCTGCATGTCCTCCCTTTTCCCATTTGGCTCGAAATTCCCCCCTACTGGAGGTCTCTACTTGAGTTGACACATCCACTCGGTCTCCTCTATTCTTCTCCAATTTCGGTTGCTCCACAATTTTTTGAGATTGCTTCTGAGACTGCATATTGAGAGGTAATTCATGTGCCCTCTCAACCACCGAGTATCTAATTGTTTCTTTGTTCCTCAAAGATTTGCATGCATATGGTACCTTAATTGCATATAGGTTCTTGACTCGCACACACTGTAAGTCTCCTGCCATCGCAAAATTTTCTGAAGAAAAAAAGAGTTGATTTTAAATTAACGATATCTCCCTCATTTGAACTCGGATTCGACTGATTTGTTTTTTGAATATGGGTATTTTTTCGCAAGGAATCCAAATTTTCAATTTGTTTTTCAAAAAATGTCACAAAAAAATTCATATCTTCTCTACAAACTCGTTGCCCAAAAAATTATTTCTTTGATACCATGTATAAAATCTAACAATGGGATTCAATCCGATCTTATAAGGTACAAAAATAATATTTTGAATCCTTCTACAAATTTGCGGAAATAAAACACGATAGCACAATCACATAACAATTAAGAGAAAGAATTTATCAATCACATAACACAAGACGTATCTGGGAAAGGAACTTCTCAAAACCCCGCTATATGTATATTTCATAAATTCAAGACCATGAAACAATACAATGTTATTTCTCTCACCGAGAAACTCCTTCACTCTACCAACTGTCTCGCTACCGACCTATGCACAAGCTTCTCTTGCACCCCTTTCTCTCACAACCTCCATGCACATACTTGTGCTTCCGATTTCTTGGTCTCACCAACTTGTGCTCACCAAAACAATGATTAAACTTGTGCCTTCATTCCTTCTTTTAAAGACAGTTTTCTTTAATTAAGGAATGATTTCTTTTAGGCCTTCTTCTGACTACATGCACTATTTTTACAATTTTCTAATTATACAACTAATATTGTTCTTCCCTTTAACCCTAATCTCATCTGGGCATTCCCTATAACTGACATGCAAAAACTATTTATAGCGAATTATCAGTTAACTGATTGGTCACTACTTGTGAATTAAATCAAGTTTAATTCACTTGACCTCTCACTAGCTCATCCAAAAAATTGAGTTAAACTTATTTTAACTCAATTAATTGAGTTAACTAATTACAACTCACAAATATTTGTAACTGGACCCCCTAAAAAATATTAAAATCCTCCACATGCCTTCTCTTGGAACTTTAACTCGAATTTCCTAAGCTAATTAAGTCTACCTAACTCAGTTAACTAATACAAGTTGTCATGAGATGAAATTACATTTTTTCTTCCAATTTAGTTAAGGGAAAATTAAATCAAAAACCTCATATGGTACCATTTCCAGGTGCCATTGTTGGATTCCATTATCATTGTTTCTTGTTTCCAATTTCAACAATATTTCTCCATCGCCTTGCCATACTTCCAACTCAATGAAGTAGTGCATGAGACCCATGTCCTTCATTTAAAATTATCTTGCAAGATCTGATCATTTATCCATCACCAGTTAAAATAAAGTCATCAACATATAAGACAATAATCAACATTTTACCTTCTACCAAGATATGATATAGGATTTCATCCGTTTGAATTTTGTTGAAACTCGGTGAGATAGTTATCAATCATGGTGTACCAAGCACGGGGTGCTTGCTTTAGACCATACAACGCTCGCTTAAGTATGCATACATGAGACTCTTGATCAAAAGTGTAAAATCCTTTTGGTTTCTTTGATGTACACCTCCTCCCCAATAACTCCATAGAGGAATGTTGTTTTTACATCCATCTGGTGGCCCTTCCACCCCATGTGTGTAGCCAGAGCAAGAATTTATCTAATGGATGAGTACCTAGTTACATGAGAAAATTTCTCCTCATAGTCAATTCCTTCAACTTGAGAGTACCCCCTAGCCATGAATTTAGGGCTATACTTCTCTATGCTTCTATCTATTGCATGATTAACCTTGAAGATCCATCTCAAACACATAACTTATTTATCTATTGTTCTTGGGACCATTTCCAAAACATTTTTATTTACAATGGATTCATATTCCTCCACCATTGCATCAACCCACATAGGTTTCTCTACTTCTTCCTTGAAAGAGGATGGCTTAGTCTCTACAATCTCAGTCACTAGATCTATGAAGCCAGTATACCGATCTAGTGACCTTCTCTGCCTACACAAATTTGAAGGAGCACTCACATTCTCCCTCATGTCTTGCACAAGTATTTCAGCTTCCCTAGTTCTATTCCTACCTTCTCTGGATGGTTCTAATTGAGTGGTTGTCTTCACTCTCTGCTCCTCAATTTGTGGCTTCTCCAAAACTTCTCGAGGCTCCTCTTTTGGAGCTAAAATATACTCCTCTGGTGGGATCTAAATATCCCTCTCAAGATTGCACCACATCGCTTTCTCCTCATAAACTTTTACATCCCTTCGAACAACTATCATTCTAAGGGATGGAAATTACATACAGTATTTGTGGGGAGTTTCTATGTAACACAAAAATACCCTCAATTTTTTTTTCGACTCAAGCTTCTTCCTTTATTCTTTAGAGACATGGCAGTAAACAGAGGCTCCAAAAATCCTAAAGTGTGACACAACCATATTCTCCCCAAGAAAACCTCCTCTGGTGTAATCATGCCTAGAATCTGATGAGGACTCTAAATCTGAAAATATATTGTTTTATTGCATGCATCGGCCCAAAAATGTAGACTCTAGGCCTTGTTCATGCAACATCACCCTTGTTGTTCCCACAATGCTTCGGTTATTTCTCTTAACCACCCCATTATTCTATGGCCTGTTGGGTGTTGTCAACTCTCATTGAATACCTCCTTTCAAACAAACATTTTTAAATTCATTTGACATGTAGTCACATCCATTATTTCTCCTATGAGCCTTCACGTTCTTGTTGGTTTCTTTCTCACGCGGTTCCTTGAACTCTACTAACTTGGATAATGTATCATCTTTCTTCTACATGAAGAAGATCTAGCAATTTCATGAGAAGTCATCAATGAAAATGAAAAAATCTGTTTTCCTAGTAGTGGAGGTTGTCGAGAAATGTATGGAGACATCATAATGGATCCTTTATGGGATTGCATGCACTTTTTTGTCCTAATCATGGAATGTAGATTTTTTTTACTTCCCCAAAGTACATCCTTTCATACATCATACTACTCAAGTGCTCCTTTGGGTAGGCTTGTGGTTATTTTCTACATAATATTCATGGCACCATGATGTAAATGGCGAAGTCTTATGTTCCAAAGTTCACTGACATCGCGGCTCAACACCTTCTTCACCTTAGTGCTAATTAATGCATCACGGTCTTCCATATATAGCTTATACAAGTTCTTCACGCGAACCTCGATCGATGTCACCTGTCTCATGGCTATGTGCTTAGGAATTCCTTTCATTTCTTGAATATCACATCATAACCATGGTCTTTCAAAATTGTAACAAAGATGAGATTTTTCCTTAGGCCCAAAATGAACATGACATCCTTGAGCTTGAGGGGGTAGCCTAAATCCCTCTGAAAGGTGATTGTACAAACTTCGGTCGCGCTAGACCTTCCATCATCCTTCATCACTATGTGCATCTACAATTTTTTTCTTCTATGTCAATGAAAAACTCTCTACACCCCATCATGTGGAACAATGCACCTGAGTCCAAGTACCACACGATCCACATCATTGTGCTGGACATGCATGCAATAATGGTAAATTCAAGCTCGAACGATGAATCAAATGCTTCACCTGCTACTCCTCCTAAGGTCCTCTCACTTTCCTTTTGTGTCGACACTTCATGGCATAGTACTTGAATTCATAACAATGGAAGCATTTAATCTTCGACAAATCTTTCTTCATTACCCCTTGGCTAGACCGTGGTTTGGGATGAGATTTCTTCCCTTTTCCCTTCTTTCCCTTTCCTGGCAATGAAAAATTTTCTTCATTCTTGCCCTTAGATGAAATCCCATATCTGGTATTCTGCCTTATTTCCTCCTGTACCAAATCGGACCATAAAATATCCCAATTCGGTAGTTTCTCCCTCCCATTCGCAAATATTTATAGTTATGTTAGCTCTTGGGAAGTCCCATAAGGGCTAGGCTTACTAAGTCTTCTTTAGGGAAATTTACACCAACCTCGCCAAGTTCATCATGACATTATGTGAACTTTCTCAAATACTACGGAATAGTGTTATTCTTCTGCATCTTGATACTTCGAAGTTTATCCTTGAGTGTCAGCAGCATGTGGTCACTATTATTCTCGAACAATTTTGTGAGTTGTTTCCAAGTTACGAATGGAGTTTCTTTTCCATGGATATTTGAGACAGCATGATCTCTCACTCCCTCCTCACCTTGGATACATATTTCTTCCACTTAGCAAGGTTCTCGGCATCATATTCCAGTGGTTTTGAAACATTTGTCTTGATGTATTCTAGCAATCGATTACCATCCAATATTGCCTCCATGCAACAAAATTAGAGGTGCATTCCAAGGCATACTATAGCCTCAATCCATTGAAATTCATCTTCTCGAATTTGAAGAGATCCTGTTGCACTAAACTCCAAATTCGAACCTCCTGAGAAAAAACTTTGAAATTTATGCTCTTAGGTGAATCCTGCTCTGATACCATGTAGAAATTATGATATAGATTTGCGACGTCTCATTTTTAATCAAAATTACAAGGCATAAACCTAATCTACTGATTTGTGGACATTAATTCACAATTGAAAACAAAAATATCATACATTCAATAATAAATCACACACATGCAATTAGTATTTTTCCTCGGGAAAGAAATCTGCTGAAAACCCCAATGATTGCTTGCATTAATCTGATGAATAAATATGCAACTGAACAAAAACTACAAGTGCATAAACTATCTCTTTGCTCACTGATAAGCTTTGACCTTGAATTATTCAAAATTTTCCTCTTCTTGAGTTCCTATTTCCTTGTGATGATCCTTGAAAAATTAGGCCCCTAATATTTAGGAATTTATCCAAAATGGATTGCACAATTCCTTAGGCTGATAATCTGACTAGATGTAACACATGTATACTCAAGAATAGTCTACAATTGATGTTACACTTCCTTGGAAACTCCACCAAGCCTGGGGAACTCGAATTATTTGCATACACTATCTATTTTGGGTTGATTGATCAGTTAACTGGATGATCACTCAGTTTGACTAAAGTCCCACTTCACAACTGACCCTCCACTAGTTCCTCCAACAATTAGAACTATTTTAACTGAAAAAACCTTAGATAATTGACCTTGATTGCTACAAATTAGCAGTCACACATTCTTAAATGAACTCTAACTCCTCCAACTTGAATTTATTGAGTAAACTATGTGACACAAGCCATGTCACACAAGTTAACTATATCCAAACTATCTATTGATGTGGAAATTTGAATTTTCTCAATTTAATCAAGGCAAAATCAAATTGAGAATTTATTGTTGCATTTTTCAACAACATCATCCTCATCATCATGGGTGCCCTGCACAACATGTGTAATATGCATATATACATAAGACTGTGTACTTTTAAATTAAATTTTAATGGATTAAAATTAAATGAGCATTTTATCATCGAAATTTTTTTATCAAAGGTTTCAAATTCCATGCAATACATCATGGTGTTCACCATGCATTATGCCCTCGTGGATGCCATGTACAACACAGGTACATGTATATATTAAAAATAAAAAATTACACATGAAGATGCATGAAATCGTAATATTAAAAAGTTTGTAACAACTTTTTGAAATTTTATAAACGATCAAACCCCCATAGCTGACTCTATCGATAACGTCCCTATAGAAGGAAACATGTCTTCAAAAAACTAAAATTAGGAAATTTTTAAATTGTAAGATAGATCTCGTTTTTTGTTTTTAAATTTATAAATTTTACAACTTGTTGTAAATAGTTAAAGCACTTGCTTCAATTTATAATGAAACAAGTTTGAAATATTCAATACTTGTGACAAACCAAACTATGGCACATCTCCTAATACAAAGGAAGAGAGTTGTGTAGTGCCAAAAACACCAGATTGAATGGAAACATGTACACATTTAATTATGTAATTATTTCTTTTACCAAAAATGTATTCACAATATTGATATAATAAAATTAAATTATTAGTATGGACATGTTCTTAAAAAAAAACCAACATCTCCCAGCATATATTCGTTTGAACCTGAACTCAGACAACATTATATCAAAATTTTCGTTTAAGAATCAATTTAAATGAAAATGGTGAACATAGGAAAAATTCATGTTAGATTATATCTAGAAAAAAAATTACAAAATATATGTGAATCCAATGCCTTGTTCTTAACATGAACATTAAGAAATCTCTTCTAAACAGTAACACATATATTAAATTATATTAAAAAATATCTTCTAAACATTAACACATACTGATCCCATGCCCTCTTCCTCATGACCAATTAGATCTTGTCATCCATCATGGAAAGCCTTTTCATATTCTCTAACCTATTCAATATTCATGTTATATATTTCCACACCTAATTTAAATACAAAATTAGCACGTGCATCAACTCATTCTCTTTGTCGATTTAAACCAACATCAATTCCAGTCAATGTAGTCTATATGCTGTCTAAAATAGCATCCCTTGCTTCTCAACCAATCTACTAATAGGCATCAATATCTGACCGCAGAGTTACTAGATGTGGTGGTTGTTGGAACGGGGTTCCCTAACCTGCATTTTTTGTACAATTTTGGTAAAGCCAGTCCTGCGTAGGGGTTTTGGGGTGGGTCAAAGCCCCTAATGTGTTGTAATGGGTTAAGGGGTAACTCTAGGGTCCGCAAACCATGGTTTGCAGACCATAGGATAGCGAAGGCTACGATATTATAAATAGGCAGATAGTTGTATCTAATGAGGAAGTAAGTTTATAGATTGATGCTACGTGCAAAATGTTAGATCTGTTTTGGGTTGTTTTGGGTAAGGACTCCTGCTGGCTGTGTGCGTGGAGAACCTCAGTCCTGTTGTGTGCAGACCCCGTTAGGCTGTGTGTGCGGGTTGTGTTTTGGTTGTAAGTGGATCTGAATGCTAATGAATGCAAAGTATCGTTAAAGTATCTATGTGTTATCTGAATTGGTTATGTTTACTGTTGAAGCGCATTTGTGAGGCCTATTTAAGCTGCGAATGTATCTTTGTTCTGAAATTAGCATAAGTATATCTGCGATCTAATATTGGTTGCGATTATAGTAATCCATGATGGTATTTGGTAATGCGCATGTGGATGCTACTGAACTTATTAGATCTAATAGCTTTGTTATGGTTGTATGTTGATTACACTATTAAAAGAGCTGTGAATAGACTCATTCTGTGTGAACCTAGTAAGCTATAACATAGATCTTCCTCGAATTACCTACTCTCTCTTAGGGTGCGGAAACTTGGTTCCAGCACCCTCCCATACTGCTTCAGGTGAGAACTTGGCCTACACAAGTAGCTCATTGCTGAAAGGGCCAATAGTATAGGGGTTTTTTGACAAACCTTGACCTCTGAACCTATATTAGGACCCCTAGAACCAAAAAATGGTTCCATTATAGGTGGGCTAGGTCCAATTGCACCTTTGCGCAGGCTTGGACTTAAGCTCCTAAGTCGGCTGGACTCAGCATGAGGGTTGTGCCTAGCAGAGGGCAGAGGCAGCTCTCCATTGTAATGATTAAGGTGAAACGTGATCCTCTCCTGTGTGAACTTACTCAAGCACTGCACCAAAAGGAAGAAGAGTTTGAGCAGCTGGAAGCTACTATGACTACTTTGATCCCCGCTCAATGCCTAGCATGACTGCGTACCATTCACACGCTGAGAGATTACATTGAATAGCTCCTCCACACAAATAAGGTCCTAACCGATAACCTTAAGCCTTGGGCTGATGAAGCCCTCAAGCACTCTCACGACGTCGATATCGCAGTTAAGCAAATGAATCAAAATTTGGAGAGCGTCACTGCTGCTACAGAAGATCCGACGTCGCAGAAGTTGGTGGAGATCGCTAAGAATGTTGTTGCATAGAGCGAAGGAGTGTTTCCCCCACTGGTTGAGGTGATCAACTAGTTGCAAACTAAGATGGAAAACCCACAGCCACAGTGTCTCGGGACGAGTCACAAGATTGTGTTGGGGGCCTGTTGGAACGGGGTTCCCTAACCTGCGTTTTTGGTACAATTTTGGTAAATTTGGTCCTGTGTAGGGGTTTTGGGGTGGGTCAAAGCCCCTAATGTGTTGTAATGGGTTAAGGGGTAGCTATAGGGTCCACAAGCCACGGTTTGCGGACCATAGGATAGCGAAGGATATGATATTATAAATAGATAGATAGTTGGATCTAGTGAGGAAGTAAGTTGATAGATTGATGCTACGTGCAAACTGTTAGATCTGTTTTGGGTTGTTTTGGGTAAGGACTCCTACTGGTTATGTGCGCGAAGATCCTCAATCTTGATGTGTGTGGACCTCGCTAGGCTGTGTGCGTGGGTTATGTTTTGGTTGTAAGTGGATCTGAATGCTAATGAATGCGAAGTATCGTTAAAGTATCTGTGTGTTATCTGAATTGGTTATTTTTACTGTTGAAGCGCATCAGTGACACCTATTTAAGTTGCGAATGTATCGATTTTCTGAAATTATCATAAGTATATATGCAATTTAATATTGGCTGTGATTATAGTAATCTATGATGTTATTTGGTAATGCGCACGTGGATGTGATTGTACTGATTAGATTTAATAGCTTTGTTATGGTTATATGTTGATTACACTGTTAAAAGAGCTGAGAATAGATTCATTATGTGCGAACCTAGTAAGTTATAATGTAGATCTACCTCCAATTACCTACTCCCTCTCAGGGTTCGAAAACCTGGTTCCAACACCCTCCCATATTGCTTCGAATGAGACCTTGGCCTGCGCAATTAGGTCATTGCTGAAAGGGACAGTAGTATAGGGGTTTGTTGGCAAACCTTAACCTCTGAACCTGGGTCAGGACCCCTAAATCCAACAGTGGTTAAGGTACCAAAGGAGGCAAAGGACAAGGAAATGAAGTATCCTTAAATGCACCCTTCTAATCATATGCCTGCAATTTTCCAGCACCATAATATTTGGATGGAATATCAGTGTAATCAAGTTTCATACTCTCAAAAAAAATTGCATAAAATAATCGAGAAAAATAATGTGGAACCTCTTCATTCCATGGAATCTTACCATATGCTGCAAGGAAGATGTCATGCAAATGGTGGGCTATTTGAGGGTGCTTGAAATATTGCACCTTTAGCATTTTTCTTTTTTGCCCTACTTTAAAATTAAATATAGATTTGGCTTGTTGTTTTTTTACCATCATATCCACATTATCCCATTTATCAATATCGATCATTGTTTCCTTACGATGCCTCATCATATCAATAAATCCATTCAGTTCTTGGCCCAAGGTTCTTATAAATATCAATAAATATATGTAGAGAGTCCAAAATTGTTTCCAAGCTTTGTCCACTCTCTGTAGGGAGTTCCAACCTCCCAAGGTCGTTCTTCAATTTTGAATAATGAGATGTGTTAGCCACCTATAAATTTTTGACATAGCAAACAGGTGGCTAAAAATTTTATTAGCCTTCAAGAGAAACATTTCCCTTGAAAATCTTTCATTCTTGAAGCCATGTGTCCTCTGCTCCTTGAATAATATTCACTGTTGTTTCCATTAAAGAATCCTGCTGTTGGTGAAAGAAAATGCTCAAAAAGGCCTCCATATGCCCTATTTCATCTCCTCCAAATCCCTCATTTCACATCCTCATTCCCTCATAAAATCCTTCAAAATGTCCCCATTTGACCTTCTAACCCTCTCAAAACCCTGTTAAACCTCATATTATGCTTGGTCTGGTTTAAAAATCCCTTTTTCCCCCTACCGGAACCCTTCTTTTAGCCTTGAAAAGCACTGAATTTGACCTACAAATCACCCAATTTCACTATAACAGAACTTAGCCCCTGAGGGCTTACATTCTGCAGCCCCAACCTCATACAACCTCAGCCCTGTGACCGGGCGCTTAAGAAACGCTAACCTCTACTAAAAAGGCCGAAAATCCCTTTAAAAGGCATAAAAACACTTTTCCCGCTCCATTGAAGGTTAAGCCCCTGAGGGCTTATTTCTCCTTAACCCCTCATTCATGTAACCTAAAACTCTGCATCGGGCGCTTAAAAGGCCGAGAAAACCCAACCAAAACAGTTTTTTCCCTTTTTTTATTCATTTCCAACAGTTATGGTTTCAGTCAACAAGAACCGTCGATCTCTACAGATCAACGGTCTTCAGGAAATTCGATGCCCTTTCACCCTTCCAAGCCTCCATCTCCCTTTCAAAACACTTCGGCCCGATATCAAATCGTAACCGTCCATTGTACATGATCTGGCGGTCAAAAATAAACTTGGCAGTTCAACATACCTCCGCGCTGACACTCTTACCTTGGATCACAATCGTCCACTGAATAGATCCAACGACTGCTATTAAACCCGATGGCCCATTTCCGCCCCGCGTGTTTTCCCGCATCGCGCTTGCACCTCCACCATTAGATCACTCTACCCTGCATCCAACGATTGATATTCTATCGCGTTATTTTAGTGTCCAGGAGTTAATGTTTTAAATTTTCACGATACAGGTAGTTTTGTGTCACCACGTGGCACGCAATGAGTGGAATCGTGTAAATTTCTTGAAAACCACATACCGCCTCCGACCCCACGCGATAACCACCATGGTTTTCACTTACCATCTTTCGCGTTGAGTTTTCAAGGTCGATCGTGGCCGTCGATCGGGTCTGATCCAATGGTCCAGATCTAACCTTGCCTCCACCCATCCTCCATTCACTTATGCCCCCGAGCAATTCCCTCCACCAATCTCTGTCGTTCATCGTAGAAATCCCATGGCCCACGATGTATCTCACCCTCTTCTCTTGTTCGCTCATCTAAAATTTCAAATAAAGTACATCAAGCGATCGTGTCCGTTGATTATAGTAATCTGATGGTCCTAAAACAACTTCACCCCATCCCCTCATTTCTTCATTCATCCTCCAAAGAATCTTACCGAATAATCTCGACCGTCGATCGCTGATGGCTGATCT
The DNA here is from genome assembly GCA_034641835.2 of Pinus albicaulis. Classification (NCBI taxonomy): domain Eukaryota; kingdom Viridiplantae; phylum Streptophyta; class Pinopsida; order Pinales; family Pinaceae; genus Pinus; species Pinus albicaulis. The sequence goes on from CM076575.1 coordinate 483,783,881, forward strand.
AATCCAACGGTCCAAAACACTTCTCACACCAGACTCCCTCTTGGCCTATTTTTCATCCTCTGCCATGATTTTCGCCTGTTTTTCACTGCAACCACCATTTTCCATCACTTCTTTCCATACTCCACAAAGCTCCAAAGCATCCATCTCCCCTCCCGCATGGATTTCTTAATGTGTTGATCGTTTTTTTGCAGGTTTTAAAGGGATTAAAATAGCTCTTTGTCTCACAATCACAGACAGGGAAATATAGAGCACCGCAAATCTATTCTCAGAGCCAAAGATTGCAAGGAAGACGCCTGAAAATGTTTTTAAAGCGTGTTTTTGTTAAAGGATCAGTGTCAAACCCTGATCTAAACCCTCCTGCACAATTAAACCTGCACAGGCACCATAAACAGTCAGAAAAGAAGTGGCAAAGAGTATCAGAAGACAGATTAAGGGATTTAAGGCTCCTTATTGAAGATTTAACACCTATAATCCAGTGTTTAAAGCTCAAAAGACGCAGTGAATACCATAAAGAAGATCAAGGAAAAATTTAGCCTAAAACACAAAATCAAGACAGATTATTAGTGTTTTAGGGTAAAGACAGAAATCTATCAATCTGAGAAGCCTCCATCGCCACATCAGAGGCAAATTGAACCCTCTCTAGCTACCAAAATCTAACCCTCTCGAGCTACCAAAAGTCACCTGTAGCCTCACAGAAATTAAAGAAGGGCTAGTTATTGCCAGAACAGGAGATATTTTCCTAAAAGACAGCTGAACGGTTATTTCGAATCAAAAGAACTTATTACTAACTGTCAGCAGAAGTTATTATAAAGATCAGAAACGGCCCTGAAGTCAATCTTCCCATCCATTAAGTCTCGAAAAGCAGAAACAACAGTTATGGAAGTATGGGAAACCTGCTGACTTTCTATCCACCTTACTTATTTCAAAGGTCAAAAACAGACAGCCGGAGTACAAATACAAGCAAAGGACCATTTAATGAAGCATGGAGCATGTCATTTCTTATCTATCAAGCCTCTCAGAGGTCGAGAAACATTAAGTTCTTGATTTAATTGGGCCAACTATCTCTTCTACTCTTCCACTTCCTCATTCACCTATAAGTATTCATTGAAAATTCGTTGTTGGTTGGTTGGGATTCTATTAGTTGTTAGAACTATTATTGAGGGGAAGTAGTTGAGTAGTCTGTAATATAGTAGGCTGGGAAGAGAAATATGTATTGTAAAAGGCCACTGAGCTCAAAGTATGTGACTGGTTTTGCACATCAATTAATCAAGCAGATTCACAGGATCCTCGTCTATATTATTGGTGATGTATTCTCACTATAATTGTTTCCTTTCATGTTTATCACACTGTCCATTATTTCTCTAATAAATAATAGCAAGCATAGATTAGGATATACTGCCAGAAGTAGCCTAAATCTCATTGTAATCTTTATCTTGATGTTTTCTGCTAAGTTGTGTATCTAAGAGCTAATTCATCATGATTTAACTAGTATAGAAGTTGGCAGGTCCATGCTTACTGATGTCCGAATTTGGAGTTAGTTTCTTAGATGTTCTTGTTGGGTTTCAGCTGAAATAATTTGGAAATTGGGAGATTAGAGCTAGCCCTGTCTCACTAGGTGCCTCTTCCAAAAGCTAACCTTTCTAATATCCCTTTGAGTTTGTGTCAAAGCATTGAAGGTTAAAAGTCCTCCTCTAATTTTAGGCCTTACTCTCTGTTTCACCTTATATGTTTTCTACTATTCTGAAAGTGGTTAAGGGGACTGTTGGATTGTTTTCCTTTGAAGTATGTCAAAAGCAGGTCTGGATTTAATGACTTCTGACCTAATCTTATGCTACACTTTGGTATCTTTCTTTCACCCATTCTTAATTTTCCATCTCACCATCTATCTAAAAATATCATTTGGTATATATGACTTGCCCTGTGGAAAACCTTAGATAGGATATATGCAATTAATCCCCTTTCATGACTCCATAGCCCAATGGATTAATATTTCTCTTGACCTATTTTCCCATGTTGAAACATCCTTCTATTCAGTTCCTTCCTTACTTCTTTAACTTTCTCAGTTGATGATCTCCAACCAAACAAAAAAACAATCAAAAAACCCCTGTGCTTCATACCTAGCCTAATACCTCATTTTGAGCCTTAAAGATATATCATTATTTACATTTATAGAGATATCCCTATCTGGATCCAAGAGGGCTAGATCCTAGGATCCAAAAGTGGTTTTATTTTGTCTTGTCTTTTGGTCTTGCCAATCTAGCTAAAACATAGGAACCACAACATAATGGTGACTCCACTGGGGAATTGAGTAAGTTATACCTGATACACTCTTGAGCCCTCAGAATCTCTGGTTTAATTGGTATTCAAGTGTTGATGGTGGACAACATCCTGCTTCAAACATTCAAATTCATCCACCTGGTGACTCCACACTCTATAACTCCTAAAGACCAAATTACTCCACTGGTAGAAGACCCTAAACTGGTTGAGAATATACGGTGACCCCTTCTTACCAACATGGATCCAATTATGGATAGAGAAGCAAATCTAAATGCTTTTTTAGATAGATTTACAAGAGTGGTGAACATGTTTGGTGAAATAATGGTGAAGATGTATGAGGATAATTTAAATACAAATGTTGATTATCTAGAGCGGCCCATGCTTCTTCCAAAACAAGAGTAAGCTCAACCTATACAAGACCTAGACAATGAGAAAGACATGTGTGATGCTCAAGAATCTATAGAAGATGAAGAGGAAGGTGATCAAGAATTTTCTGATTGTATACCTATATCTTATACTATGATGATAAGAGAATATCATGACCTAATGGCAAAAGCTAATAAAGAACGTTGCCTTGAGGAAACAAGTAACCACTTAGGAGATGCAGAATCTGATGTGGAAAAAGAACCAGCACATCTAGGGACTCCCCTTCTAGATTATAACTCATCTCAGATTTCACAAGAAGAGTGGCATCCTGATCATATAGAAGAAACAACTCATGAGCCTTGTATTCTAATTGAATATCATCATGATCATGAGGAGTTGTTTGAAACAGAAAGAGATCAGGAAACTTTAGAAAATCCTCAAATTTTCCCTGCAAGCACAAGTGAAGATATCCTAAAAGAGGCCCAAGAAGACATCTAGCCTCCAAATCAGTTAATACAAGAAACAGAGAGTTGTTTCACTTCTGCTCAAAGAAACACAAAAACATCCTCCACTTTGATAGAAGAAGAAATAGATCAGATCATCAATAGACAGCCTGCCTCTAAGGTATTTTATACAACACACACTCTTGCCCATTCATCTACTAAGCTTGATTACACAGATCCAGAAATCTCCACTGTAAATCAGAATGAAGAAAGACTTGCTGACAATCCAGTATGTCTGACTGGTAGAATTACTTACTTTAATGATTTTCCTAGTTTTGATTTGTCTGATGATGATGATTTCTAAACAGAAGTTGATCTTGCAGAGCCATCATTAACAGATTTTTGGGAGGAAAATCAGTTCCATCAGCTTCAAGAAAGTAATGAGCCATGTCAGGCTATCTATGATACTGATGGGGAAAGTTATGAAAGTCTAGTAATAGATGAAGATTCATTGAATTTTCACTCTGTTACACCTCAGATCATCAGTAATAGTTTCCATGTGATTGGAGATCAACAACCCTTCTTCTCACAGGGAGAAGAGGAAAATAAGGAATAAATTTTTGAGCAGGTTGAAAACAAGGAGCCTTCTCTTGAAAAGAGGAAGCAATGGAACAAACCCCTGCTCAAGGATACATTGATATTTTTATAGAGCTCAGCCCACCAGATCAGAATGTCTCAGAGCTACAAGAGGACAGCACTACCATATATGATGAGTCCTCAAGTCCAGAAAGTGATGAAGATGAGGAATATTTTCTTTCTCAAAATGTTCTTCTTTTTTATCCAGTGGAAGAGGAAGCAATCCTGGTTGAAAACCACTTGTCAAATACTCACAACCAGGTGTCATTTCAAGATCCTTATGCTCATTTCCTGCAAATATTTGAAGAAGGGTCAAAGGTCATCAAGAGAAACTTGTTGCAGGCAACAAAAAATGTTTTAAAAGATTTTGTTAAAAAAGAAAGAGAATGGGAGTGGCCCTGCCTATCCAGCATGCTCAAAGAATTGAGCAGAAAAGACCAGTCATGGGATCATTTGATTGACTGGATGTATTGAAAAAGAGATTTTGTAAGCTAGACATGTAAATATTCCAAGTTAGAGTAGGGTAGGTAGGAAATATCAATAAAGCTCAAGATGTGAGAATTTAGTTAGTTGTTGAGTTTTTCTTTGAAAGGAAAGGTTCAGATATGCTCAAAACTTGAACCAGAAAAGAAAATAAGAAGCAGCTCTAACAAGATCAAAACCAGAGCTGAAATGAAGAAGAAAAGTGACTCTAACAAGCTCAAAATCTGAGTCACAAAAAGAATGAATGATGCTGGTGATTTTTTCAAATCTGAAGCCCTCCAATTTTTTTTTTAATTTTTGAAAATTTCAGTCCATATGCTGCTTGTCTTTATGTTATGGACCCACAGCAAACCAGACAGACTAATCCTAGTTTGTATGTGTTTAAATTTCTGTTTTGTAATGTAGAGGAAGAAATTTTCCAGACAGTTTAATCCTGGCAGATATTATTCTAAGTAGAGAAGCTATGATTCCAACTGTTTAATCTAGTCTCATGGAGAAATAATGGTAGTAGTAGATAGGTTTATTTTCCTGTTTGTAAAAAAAAATTATGATGAAGGTCTGCAAATTTAAATGCACCTTGAAGAAAAAATGTTAGGACAGTAGGATGGGTAGGTAGACTGTTTGGTAGAATATTACTGTTGATATGATATTTTCATGATTTGTAGTAGCTGATAAAAGAAGAAAAGGATGGTCAAGTGCCAGGCATCTGGCCTACTTCCAAAGATTATTTTCTAATATTCTTGACACCTTCAAGGATATGCCATCCCCATGTGGAGCCACTGTTAGCCACCTATAAATTTTTGACATAGAAAACAGGTGGCTAAAAGTTTTTTGAGCCTTCAAGAGAAACATTTCCCTTGAAAATATTTCATTCTTGAAGCCTCTATGTGTCCTCTGCTCCTTGAAGAATCTTCACTGTTGTTTCCATTAAAAAATCATGCTGTTGGTGAAAGAAAATGCTCAAAAAGGCCTCCATCTGCCCTATTTAATCTCTTCCAAATCCCTCATTTCACATCCTCATTCCCTCATAAAATCCCTCAAAATGTCCCCATTTGACCATTTAACCCTCTCAAAACCCTGTTTAAACCTCATATTTTTCTTGGTCTAGTTTAAAAATCCCTTTTTCCCCCTACCGGAACCCTTCTTTTAGCCTTGAAAAGCACTGAATTTGGCCTAAAAATCACCCAATTTCACTATAACAGAACTTAGCCCCCGAGGGCTTACATTCTGCAGCCCCGGCCTCATACAACCTCAGCCCTGCGACCGGGTGCTTAAGAAATTCTAACCTCCGCTAAAAAGGCCGAAAATCCCTTTAAAAGGCATAAAAACACTTTTTCCGCTCCATTTAAGGTTAAGCCCATGAGGGATTATTTCTCCTTAATCCCTCATTCATGTAACCTAAAACTCTACATTGGGTGCTTAAAAGGCTGAGAGAACCCAACCAAAATGGTTTTTTCCCTTTTTTTATTCATTTCCAACACTTATGGTTTGGGTCATCAAGAACCGTCAATCTCTACAAATCGACGGTCTTCAAGCAATCTGATGCCCTTTCACCCTTCCAAGCCTCCATCTCCCTTTCAAAACACTTCGGCCCAATATCAAATCCTAACCATCCATTGTACATGATCTGACGATCGGAAATAAACTCGGCAGATCAACATACCTCCACGTTGACACTCTTACCTTGGATCATGACCGTCCACTGAATAGATCCAACGGCTACTATTAAAGCTGATGGCCCATTTCTGCCCCGCGCGTTTTCCCCCATCGTGCTTGCATCTCCACCGTCGGATCTCTCCGCCCTGCATCCAACGGTTGATATTCATATCGCATTATTTTAGTGTCCAGGCGTTAATGTTTTAAATTTGCGCGATACAGGCGGTTTTGTGTTGCCACACGGCACGCGATGAGTGTAATCACGTAAATTTCTTGAAAACCACATACCGCCTCCGACCCAGCACGATAACCACCATGGTTTTCGCTTACCACCTTTCCCGTTGAGTTTTCAAGGTCGATCATGGCCGTCGATCGGGTCTAATTCGACGGTCCTGATCTAACCTTGCCTCCACCCATCCTCCATTCACTTATGCCCCTGTGAAATTCCCTCCACCAATCTCTGCCATTCATTGTAGAAATCTGATGGCCCATGATGTATCTCACCCTCTTCTCTTGTCCGCTTATCTAAACCTTCAAATAAATTCCATCGGGTGATCATGTCTGTTGATTATAGTAATATGACGGTCCTAAAACAAATTCACCCCATCCCCTCATTTCTTCAGTCATCCTCCAAAAAATCTTACTGAATAATCTCGATCGTTGATTGCCGATGACCGATCTAATCCAATGGTCCCAAACACTTCTCACACCAGACTCCCTCTTGGCCTGTTTTTCATCCTCCGCCATGATTTTCACCTATTTTTCACTGCAACCACCATTTTCCATCGCTTCTTTCCATACACCACAAGCCTCCAAAGCATCCATATCCCCTCCCGCATGGATTTCTTAACATCTTGATCGTGTTTTTGCAGGTTTTAAAGGGATTAAAATAGCTCTCTGTCTCACAATCACAGACAAGGAAATATAGAGCGCTGCAACTCTATTCTCAGAGCCAAAGATTGCAGGGAAGACGCCTGAAAATGTTTTTAAAGCATGTTTTTGTTAAAGGATCAGTGTCAAACCCTGATCTAAACGCTCGTGCACAATTAAACTTGCACAGGCACCAGAAATAGTCAGAAAAGAAGCAGAAAAGAGTATCAGGGGATAGATTAATGGATTTAAGGCTCCTTATTGAAGATTTAATGCCTATAATGCAGTGTTTAAAGCTCAAAAGACGCAGTGAAGACCATAAAGAAGATAAAGGCCTAATTTAGCCTAAAACACAGAATCAAGACAAATTAACAGTGTTTTAGGATAAAGACAAAGAAATCTATCAATCCCAGAAGCCTCCACCGCCACATCAAAGGCCAATTGAACCCTCTCCAGCTACCAAAAGTCACCTACAGCCTCACAGAAATCAAAGAAGGCCTATTTATTTCCAGAACAGGAGATATTTTCCTAAAAGACAGCTAAACGATTATTTCGAATCAAAATAACTTATTACTAACTGTCAGCAGAAGTTATTATAAAGATCAGAAATAGCCCTAAATTCAATCTTCCCGTCCATTAAGCCTCGAAAAGCAGAAACAGCATTTATGGATGTATGGGAAACCTTCTGACTTTCTATCCACCTTACTTATTTCAAAGGTCAAAAACAGACAGCCGGAGTACAAATACAAGCAAAGGACCATTTAATGAAGCATGGAGCATGTCATTTCTTATCCATCAAGCATCTCAGAGGCCGAGAAACATTAAATTATTCATTTAATTGGGCCAAATATCTCTTCTACTCTTCCACTTCCTCATTCACTTATAAGTATTCATTAAAAATTAGTTTTTAGTTGGTTTGGATTCTATTAGTTGTTAGAACTGTTATTGAGGGGATGTAGTTGAGTAGTCTGTAATATAGTAGGCTGGGAAGAGAATTATGTATTGTAAAATGCCACTGAGCTCAAAGTATGTGACTGGTTTTGCACATCAATTAATGAAGCAGATTCACAGGATCCTCGTCTATATTATTGGTGATGTATTCTCACTATAACTGTTTCCTTTCATGTTTATCACACTATCTATTGGGGTTCCTATGTTTTGGCAGATTTGGCAATACCGAAAGATAAGACAACATCAAAACCACTTTGGGACCTCAAGATCTAGCCCTCCTGGGTCCAAATATGGATCTCTCTATCGAGGCATAGAAATATATATCTTTGGAATTCAAGTTTCAGATATTAGGCTAGTTATAAGACACAAGGGTTATTGTTTTGTTTGTTTGTTTGGTTGGTTGTTGGGAAACATGAAAGAAGGGTTCAATGTAAGACAAGAAGTGAGCAAACAGGATTTTGGCAATGGGGAGATAATTCAAGGAGAACACAATTCTATTGGGCAATGGGGTCATAAAAGGGTTTACTTGCAATTCAATATCCAAGGCTTTCAAATGGGCTAGTCATCTAAAACAGAGGATCTTTTAAAGATGATAGTGTGGGATGGAAAGATAAGCAATGAAGGAGCATGACAAGGAAACCTTCCAAGGTGATCACCTTAAGAACCAATCCAAGGATAGTGCATGCCTTAACTGTCTGTGATCAAAATCCTAATGAGGCTAACTATTCAGACAATAGAAAACATTAAAGATTTAACAGAACGGTGAAGCCTGAGATCAGAGAAATACTTTGAAATTTAAATGCTTTGAAATTCAACTTAAGGGAACTTAGAAAGGTTTAACTATTAGAAAAGGACCCAAGTGAGACAGAATCAGCTCTAAATCTCCCAGTATCCCAATTCTTTCAATTAAAACCAGACAACAACATCTCAGAACAGAATCTAAATTCATGCATCAGTAAGCAGGGAAAAAGCAACTACTATACTGGCTAAATTATCTTGAGTCAGTTCTCAGATTACACAATTAGTAGAAAACATCAAAGATAAGAAGAGACAGAAGCATTAGGGTACCATGCAAGGGTATATCCTAAGAAATATTTCTGATTCTTACTAGAGAAATGAAATATGATGAATTACAGAAGGAAAACAGAGATAAAGATAGAACACATCACCGCTGCTTTAAATCAGGATCCAAAGAAATTTCTTGTCATATTAAAGAGCAACACCATTCATATACAACATTGTCCAATAGCTTTATATTCAATCTAAAATCATCTCCTCAGCCTATTTTACAAATGATACACACATAAATCTGTCTCAAGAGAAACAACTTACAATCCACGGTTATCCAAACAACCACTTTTACAATGTATTTTTCAAGAGTTTTATAGTTGAAAAAGAGGCGGAGGAGGTAGATGGAACTTTAAATGAAACATTAAAACAGATGAAGAAGAGAGCTCGAGGCCCATTCTACTTTAACATCTCTGCATTGACTCTCAGTACTCTTTGGATGAAAGAGTGGTCTTCGACAGGCTGATAGTAACTCCAGGTATGTTCTTTGATGTACTTTTTGGCTGTAGTACTCTGTAGTACTCTTGGGAAAGTAAGGCAGTTAAATGACTTAAGGTCTGCCATGCTGTGTAGAAAATTCTTTGGCCATATTAGGACTTTCTGTCAGGGTGGTGATCTTCTCAGGAACGTTGATGAAGAGTAAAAACATTATGGGATCTTTGTCCTTTCTCGGGAAAGCACCTTCTGCTAATGTGAAACACTAACATGATTTTTTTTATGTGCTTCAGGCCTCATTAGGCTTTCTGCGTCTTTCATAAGGTCTTCAACCTGTACATTTTCCCTTTAAACACTAAAGTAAAGCTCAAAATCTTCAATAATGGGCATTAAACCACTTTAATCCTTTACTGATACTCTTTGTCGCTTCCTTGACTGTCTCTGCCCGTGGAAATGTAGTTTTAATGGCGCTGAAGGTTTTACGGAATTAAACGCTGGTCTTTAAATGAAATATTTCGTTCAAAAACCTTCCCAGGCGTTTTCTCTGGAATCTCTGGCTTGGAATAGGCTTTCTCTATGCTCTGTGTCACCATGACAGTGACTGTGAGCAATAACAATTTTCACTGTCTGTAACCTTGCAAAAAACAAAAACATGTTAATAAATCCATGCAAGAGGGAGGACGGATGTTATGGAAGACTGTGGGAATGGCAGCGCAGCAGTGAAAACATCAGTTGTAGCGAAGAAAACGGTGAAACCTGCGAAATAATGGTGAAACAATGATCAGATGAAGGTCTGGTGAAGAAATGGTTCTAGACCGTTGGATTAGATCTAATGAAGGAGATCAACAGTCAGGATTCATTGATGGAGTGGCTTTAGAAGGTTAGACAGAGAAATTATAACTTTAGTGTAAAACATAAATTTAAGCCTTTGGGCGAAATACAAAGGAAATCGATGAAAATCAAATGAAATGGGGCTTGGAATGGTGGGACCGAGAGGGCGGAGGGTGATTTTATTGTGGACCGTTGGATCTCAGGAGGAGATCAACGGCGAGGATCTTCCGATGAAACTTTGTGGAAGCCCGATGAAAGGAACGTGATGCAATATGAGCCGTCAATTGGGATCAGATCAACGGCCGAGATTGAATGATGGGCTTTCGAGAGCAAAAGGGGAAGACGTGGTTTTTAGGAGAAAACAACTATTTTCGTGCTGCAATGGAGTGGTTTTGAAACTTCCCCAAAAAAACGCGATATGGTCCGCCGCCCGACATGTGTCCTCCTCAAAACCACTTTTATCGCGTAACTTTGAAGCATTAAACTTCGGACGCCAAAATAATGCAATATGCACCACAGTCGTTGGATTTAAAGCAGGGACATCTGACGGTGCGAAATAGTGCACGATATGGAAACATTAGGGGAATTTTGAGGTCTAAAATGGGCCTCCTAAGGAAATTATAAAATAATAGTGGAAAAAATCAAATAAGATTTGATGACATCATCAAATTTTAGAGGGAAAAATGAAAAAACTACTTTTTCAACTTATCTCCCAAAGTTTTTACTCAAATTTCGAGTGGGAGTACTCATTGGATGCGAAATTTAATTCCCCACCCAAGGAGTACCCAGGTTGCATACTTTTGATGGGTCCTACTACATGAAAAATGAGAAATACATAAAAAAACGTGATTACGATCACATTTTTTATGTATTTCTCATTTTTCGTGTAGTAGAGTTCATCGAAAGTATGCAACATGGGTACTCCTTGGATGAGGAATTAAATTTTGCATCCAACGAGTACTCCCACTCGAAATTTGAGTAAAAATTTTGGGAGATAAGTTGAAAATACGAGTTGAAAAAGTAGTTTTATTATTTTATTATTTTTTAATATTTTTACCCTTTTATTTAAAAAATGGTAAATCATCCCCCATGGTTGAAATCATCATCTTGAATCCTATTGGTTGTTATAAAGTTTAATTTTGTTGTACATTTTTCTTAACAGGCCCATTTTAGACGTCAAAATTCCCCTAATGGGTGCACGGTCGGTATGGCGAGAAAGGGTCAACGGTGGTTTTAATGTGGACCGTCAGATCTATGGAATGGATGGTGGAGATTAAAAGAGTGGAAGCAGAGGCAAAGGGGCAAGTGAAAGGGTGGAGAGAGGAGAGCCATTGGATCCAAGGGAATTAACGGCTAAGATCTAATTGCATCAAAGAAAGGCAGGGGCCGAAACTCTGAGGTTTTAACTTGCGATTACACGTGGACTGTTGGATCGGAAAAAGATCAATAGTGGAGATTGTTCAGAGGAGATCCGATGGAGGGAACAGGGGCGGTGTATGATCAAATCCTGGCCATTGGTTCTTGTGGATTCAACGGCCAAGATTGAATCAAAGATTGGCCAATCGGGGAAAAAGAAAAGTGGATTCATTGGGTCGGAGCGATGCGATTTTGCACCAGTGGGGAGATCAATAGTCAATGTTCAATAAAGAGGGGCAATGGAAGATACTATGGGCATGACGTGAGATTAGCACGGACCATTAGATCTTTATAGATCAACGGTAGATATTACATCCGCGGCCAATAGAACAAAAGGCAATCGCATTGGGAAATTTCAAGTAACAAAGGAAATTTGCACATAACAAACTTCCTGATTACGATTAGCCCTCAAGGGCTTAGCGCCTGGTCTTGGCACTAGTTATATGTGGAGAAGGGGCTGGGGCTTAGCCGAAAGGGGCTTAGGACTAACATATAAATGGGGTTTTTTAAGCCAAAAAACAGAGTTTTTAAGGCTAAACAATGGGTTCTGATAAAGGAAAGAAGGGATTTTTAAACCAATAAAAGGGATTTTTAAAGGTTTAGAGGGGAATTTGATGGTTTAGGGGGGCTTAGGAAGGGATTTTAAGGGTTTTTTGGGGAAATTTGAGAAGGGAAAAAAGGGCTAAAAATGTGGAAATTAGCAAGGATAAAGGGAGCAGATGCTGGCTTTCTTGACCTCGATTTTTTCACAATCAGTGAGGCATTTTTGATGGAAACATCAGTGAAGATATTTTCAAAGGCACAAGACACACAGAGGCTTCAAGAATGAGATATTTTCAGAGGAAAGGTATCTCTTGAAGGCTCAGAAAAATATTTAGCCACCTGTTTTCTCTGTCAAAAATTTATAAGTAGCTAACAGTGGCTCCACATGGGGATGGCATCTTCTTGAAGGCGTCAAGAATCTCAGAAGATAATATTTGGAGTAAGCCAGATGCCTGATACTTTGACACATCTTTTCTTTATTTAATTAGCTGCAACAACTCATGAAGACATCATATCAGCAGAAAATATTTCCCAAACAATCTACCTACCCATCCTACAGTCCTAACATTTTTTCTTCAAGGTGCATTTAAATTTGCAGATCTTCTTCATCATTTTTTATTGAAAGCAGAAAACAAACTAATCTAATTCTACCTGTATTCCTCCATGAGACCAGATTAAATAGTTGGCCTCATAGTTTCTATACCTACACTAATATCTGCTAGGATTAAACTGTCTAGCAGATTTCATTCTCTACATTCTACAACAGAAATTTAAAAACAGTCAAACCAGGATTAGATTTTCTGGTTTGTTGTGGGTTCATGGCATAAATAGAGCTGCTCATGAACTGAACTTTGCAGTAGATTGGAACCAAAATTGTGAAGGCTTGAAATTGTGAAACTTTGAAGTATCCTTCCTTTTCTTTGTGACTCAAGTTTTGAGCTTGTTAGAGTCACTTTCTTCTTCATTTCAGCTCTGGTTTTAGGCTTGTTAGAGCTGATTCTTCTGGGACTTCAGACGTTCAAGTTTTGAGCATATCTGAACCTCTCTCTCTCTCTTTCTTTTGAAACATTTTTCTCTTTTTCTTTGAAAACAAAACACAGCAATGGTATTTACAATGGGAATGAAAACTTTAAACTAGAAATCAGCAGTAGTAATGCTTGAGCATCCTGCCATTGACAAGACCCCCAAACAGATCTGTACCATCTATATCTTGTAGAAAAACGCATTTGGACCAATGGTGGATTGGATGATGTAAGGACCCTGCCACAAACTGTCAAATTTTCCATGCTTTCCTTTTTCCTCTTTCCTAGAGTCCCACTTAAGTACCTTATCTCCAATTTTGAAATCACAAGCTTTTATTCTCTTATCAAACAATTTCTTTATGTTTTCTGGCACTTTCAGAGCTCTTTTGTAGACTTCTTCTCTTGTATGTTGAGATGTATAGTTTGATTTATCCTCCTTACCATGTTGTCCTCTTCTGTCTGTATCTCTTGTACGAATTTAATCACTTGTACACCTAGGCTGGTAGGAAACACTGCCTCTATTCCATAAACAATCTGATCTGGTGACATTCCGATGGATTTCTTTGTAGTCATTCTGTCTGCCCATAAAGCATGCACTAACTTTTTATGCCATGATTTCCTATTCTCCTTAACCATATTTTTTATGATGGTCACCAAACTTTTATTTAATGATTCTGCTAGCCCATTACCTTGTGGGTAGTAAGCAGTAGAATGACCAAGTGAAATCTGATACCTGTGAAAAAAATCAATCATCCTTTTGGACCCAAACGCAGCAACGTTATCAGTAATAATATTCCTAGGGCAGCCAAATCTAGAGAGGATGTGATCTTCAAGGAATTTAATAATAACAGAATCAGTGGCATTCCTAGAAGGGATGGCCTCTATCCATTTTGTGAAGTAGTATGTGGCTATGAGAATCCACTTGTGTTGGGCTGAGGAAGCAGGATGGATCTCCCCTATGAAATCTAGGCCCCACTATTGGAAGGGAGCCTCAACGGTGATAGGTTGTAATGGTAAAGGGAGGAGCTTTCTTTTGCCCTCAAAAATCTGGCACCTATGGCAGGCAATTATCATTCTGTGGATATCATTGAAAAGTGTAGGCCAGTAATAGCCGGCTCTGAGTATTTTGTTAGTAGTGGCTTTCCAATTTAAATGACCTCCACACTCTCTTGCATGGAACTCGTGTTTAATCCTCTCTGCTTCAGTTTCAGGCAGACATTTGAGTAGCAAACCATTTGCATTTTTCGAATACAAACATTCATTTAAAATGCAGTAGTTTCTATCTTTTAACTTTAGAAACCTGGCCTTATTCTTTGATAAATCGGGAGGAACATTCAGGTTTGTAAGCACATACAGGATGTCAAAATACCAAGGAGAGTTTCGAAATTTTTCTTCAACAGTAGGGTAAGGTAATCTTTCATGTTCATCCAAGGCATCTACCATGTTTATGTCAAGGGCTTGTAGGTTGGATTCGGCCATTAGTTGAGCTAAGTCATGACCTTTGATAAGTTTTGTGGGTTTTATTTCCAGGTCACACTCTAGTATTACAACAATCAATTTGCCCTTCTTTCCATCCGGATCTTGGGACAAAATTTATTTTACCACTATGTTAGGTACGTAGGCAATGATGTGAGAATGCAGAATATACACCCTGAAGTCTTTCAAGGCCTTTACCAAGGCATAGGCTTGTTTTTCCATTATGTTATATTTCAAGGGTGCATCCCTCAGCGCTTTGCTGAAAAAGGCAATAGGTTGTTCCTGTCCTTCTAGATTTTTCTGCAACAGGACTATAGCCACTGTATGCTCGGAGGCAAAGGAAAATATCAGGAAATCTTTTGAAAATTATGGGCTGATTAAGACTGGTGCCCGGGAAAGTGCGAATTTAACTAATTCAAAATATTTTTTGGCTTCTACAATCCACTTGACTACCGCTCCTTTCTTAAGCATTTCAGTCATATTTCTTGGGAGTTCCGCTAAGTTGGGAATAAACCTCCGCAAAAAGTTAATTTTCCCAATAAAGGATTTCAGTTCTTTTATGTTTCTCGGGTGACTAGTCTGTAGTATTCCCTCAACTCTTTTTAGGTCCACTAGAGAATTTGGCGGAAATTCCGACGGCCAAATCGTCGCTATTCCGACACATTTTCGTCGCAGGAGCAACAGTTAGAGGGCGGGCAAACCGTGGTTTACCATACCGTCGCAGTTCCGACACAACTAAAAAGTGTCGCAGTATCGACACTTTTCCGTCGCTTCCAAACAAGCGTCACTCTTCCGAGGTCTCCTAATCCGTCGCACTTCCGACCTCTATAAACTGTCGCACTTCTGACGAAATGTGGTCCGATGTTTTGAACGTCGCTCTTCCGATGTCTGTAAACTGTCACAATTATGACGAAATGTGGTCCGACGTTTTGAACGTCGCTCTTCCGACGTCTGTAAACTGTCACAATTACGATGAAATGTGGTCCGACGTTTTGAACGTCACTCTTCCGACGTCTGTAAACTATCACAATTACGAAGAAATGTGGTCCGACGTTTTTAACGTCACTCTTCCGACGTCTGTAAACTGTCACA